>JBBBDQ010002446.1:72500-75000 GCA_037127315.1 Ascarosepion bandense | reverse complement strand
GTACCTATCACATTACAGACTCTCCTTTGGAGCTTGTCAAGAACACTGAGGAGAACGGCAGGGGCACCTGACCATAAATGGCAGCAGTACTCCATGCACGGACGGATGGTTGACTTGTATATATGCAGGATGGATTCAGGTGGAAAAAACATCCTGGATTGACATAGTGACCCAATCTTCTTAGCAGTAGATTTTGCTATGGATTCAATATAGTGCTTCCATTTGAGGTCTGAGGACAGGGTAAGTCCGAGGAGGCGTAGTGTATTACTCTCCGGGAGAATCATCTGGTCCATGCTTATGGGAGGCAGAAGAGGTTGCCTGTAATGGTTGACAGACAACAGCTTGGTCTTAGAGGAATTGAAGTTGACAAGCCACTTCTTGCCCCAGTTCACCACAGAGTGTAGATCCCGCTCAAGGTCAGCAGCGAGATTATGTCTGTCCGCCACGACAGGTTTCTTACTGGAGCGGGAGTATATTGTAGTGTCATCTGCGTAGATGCCTACTTGGGACCTGATCTCATCTGGGAGGTCGTTGATGAAAATAAGGAAGAGCGTTGGGCCCAGGATAGAGCCTTGTGGGACACCAGCATTCGTGCTGTAGGACGAAGAGGCACGCCCATTCAGAACGACCTTCATTTTGCGGTTATTTAAGAAAGATTGGATTAGGTCAAGCAGGCGACCGGTAATACCATAACCGCGTAGTTTGCATAGGAGGCCAGGGTGCCAAACCCTGTCGAAAGCCTTGGAGATATCCAGAGCAACCGCGCGAGCCTCGTCAGACTCATCAAGGGCCTGTAGCATGTACTCCGTTACAGTAGTTAGCAGGTCGGCTGTGGACCTGTCAAATCGGAATCCATATTGCCTGTCGGAGAACAGTTTGTGGGCGGTGATATATATATATATATATATATATATATATATATATTATAGTTTATTGTATTTTTGCTCTACTTTCGTACTTTCGTATTGAGGTCTTTTAGGTTTTCGTCTTGGGTTTTTTTTCTTTCAAACAAGCTCTTGACTTATTGTTATTGGGCTTTGTTTGTTTCTTTTTTTTATTCCCCTTTATCCCACTTGGTAGTCCTCGTTGGGTTGTTGATGACTTCCGTCACTGATTTGTTAGCGTTAGTTTTTTCTGACTTTGGTCATTATTAGTGCTACTGTATTGTTGGTACGTATAGTAATATATATATATATATATATATATATATATATATATATATATACTAAACGTGTTTCGTTAAAAACGACTGACAAGGTAGATTTTATTATTTTTTATTTACTTTTACTAATATTCTTTCATGCTCCTTTGTTGCTGAAGATTATCAGTGTAAGAATTTTCCATATGATTAGATTTGGCAAATGCTTTCAGCCTTTTCACTGGACATTTTCAAGGATGTCATTTTCTGATGTTGTTCTTATGTCCTTTTTTTACAGTAAATTAATTTTTAATTTTTTCATTTTTGAAAATTCTTTAAAGCTATTACGTTATGCGTGCAGCATGACATCGTGGGAGCGTCTGTCTATTTAAAAAAAAAATTCAAACTCCATTTCCGCTGTCAAATTATGTAAAGTTGATGATAGAAAAAAATTGTTTAATATATGCAGCCTCTCTTATAGCGAGGTGCATTTAACATTTTTGTATTTTCAACCAAAAGTTTTTAAGGGTTCTTGTAAGTTATAGATTAATAATTTTTATTGTGTTTTTATTATTAGATAGTTGGCATGTAATGCGTCTATTTCAAGAAGTAGTAGTATGGCCAACATATGCAACTGATTTACGACAAGAAACAATCCTGTGCCGGGTATTGAAATTCATACATTATATTAGTCATCGCTAGTTTACATTTGATGAGGTTATTATTATTAGAAATAACAAGGTTTAAAATCTTCAATTTTCTATAATATATTATAAGTTTGCATGTAATTGAAGAATTACAGAAAAATATACTGATTAATAATTTTTCGTATAGAAAACTCGTTCTGTTTATAATTAATGTGCATTTGATTGTATTAAAAATATGTTGATGTTTTTTGTGTTATTTTTATACTAGCATTGTATTTTTGTAAGAATAATTTTATTTGCTTCTAAATTATGTATTTGGTAAAATTATTGTTGACTAATATTTGTTTTATGTGCTTTAGTTCGCTTAAAAATATTTATTGGAAAGAGGAATTTTGGTGTACTCCATTTAAGAACTTCTTTATTACTGCTATTTTACACCTTGCCGGATATTGGGTATTATAACTGAGAAGACAAGAGTTCTTAGTGGTGTTTTTTTTTATTCAGAGATGTGATAAATTAATGAGTGATAAATGAACTTTATATTGACATCAAGAAATGGGATTTTGGTATTGTTCAAGGATTCATAGGAAAATTTTAGCGAGAAGTTATTTTCAAAATGTAATTTTAGATTTAAAATTTCGTCCAAATATATTGTCCAGTTAAATTTTAGATTTAAAATTTCGTCCAAATATATTGTCGATTTAACTGTTAGATT
>JBBBDQ010002446.1:45000-70000 GCA_037127315.1 Ascarosepion bandense | reverse complement strand
CATTAAATTTTATTTTAAAAATAATGAAATGTATCTGCGGTATAAAATAAATGGTAAATCATATTACTACTAATACTAGTAGTATTATATTTTAAATATATTAAAAAAATAAAAAAATACAAAAATTATAAATATATAAAAAATGATAAATAAGATAAAATATTTTAAAAAAACCTTAAAAAGCAGGTTTGGCTGAGAAATAGGTATTATCCATGAAATAAAAGAATATCTAAATTTTTTCTAGATTATATTACTCTGTTAAATTAAATAAATAAATCTAACATTTGAGTTCGTCTCAATTGGAATTTCAGTCAGTTAAGTGCCATACGTGATACACGCTTGGGCGATCATGTCTCGAAAGAGACATGACTGACTGCGCAGAAGATTATCCCACAGTAGGTTACCATTGCTTTCCGCGGTAGACTGGTTGCCAACCAAGGCTATTAAACACAATCTGTCCTGTTATTTAACCCATAACTGGAAGGAATAGACGGATTAATACCTTTCCCAAGGGTATTTGTGCGTAAGTGAATGCAATGAATTCAGCTGGAATTCGAACTCGGCTCCCCGATTTCTCGTTCCGAGCCGATATCCAATGCACCACAACGCACATCCTATTTGGAATTTACCTGACTTGAATACCAAATATTGTATGTTATATATATATATATATATATATATATATATATATATATATATATATAGAGAGAGAGAGAGAGAGAGAGAGAGAGAGAGAGAGAGAGGGTTTTATTAAAATGACTCTTTGCAGTTAGCTTGATTTTTAGTTGGCTGTTGATTCTCTTCTTTTTTGGACATAAATTATGCACAAATATTGCAAAAGTTCGGTCGGTTCCAGAGTTTCGACTATGCGTTCAGTGATTATCAACGATGATATTATTTTTTACTTTTAGCTAATTGTTTTATTCATTTATTTTTGCATGTATATTTTGAAAATAGAAATACTCCTCTAACTCTAGATGCATATATAAAGCTTTCTATATATTTAGTCAAAAGTAAAAAAAGAAAAAAATAATTCTCTTATGTTTGATAATGGCAGAAATTATGGCCAAAAGCGCTCAGACGTACACCGAACATTTTGACACTTTCTACATAATTAAATCTAGTGCCCTGACTGGAAGAAAATTATATATATATATATATATATATATATATATATATATATATATATATTATTATATTATATATATATATATATATATCCACAGATCGTATCGACAGTTTTTACACCCTATATCCAAAAATAAAAAACTTGTATATATAATAATTGATCAGGCATTCCTTTTCAATGATACATGTATAAAATAATGATTGCTTCTCAAGCAGACAGTTTTATATATATATATATACATATATATGTGTGTATGTGTGTGTGTTAATATATATATATATGTGAATATTTACATCTTTCTGTCTATATATATATATATATATATATAGTCATCCGAAGACAGATCTGTTTCGCTTATCACCGCTCATCAGTACGTTTAGACAGTCGATTGCTTTTTACCCAGGATTGAAACCCGACCGAATTGACGTCAGTCAGCGACTTTACCTCTGAGCTACGCGCGCTCGGGAGAAGGAGGCAGACTTTTTAACGTGTATATTATCATTATACACGCCCAATAGCTAAGAGTGTTCTAATTCATTGCTGAATGAACGATGCGAAGATGCCAAGGTAGCTACTCTTTTTCAAAGTCTACCATTCTTCCAGAGTGCTCAATCAGGGTGTGAGAGCGTAAATAGTCATCCACAGACAGATCTGTTTCACTGTATCACAGCTCATCAGTACGGTTAGACAGCCGATTGCTCTTTACCCAGTATTGAAACCCGACCAAATTGGCGTCAGTCGGAGATTCTAATTCGGTAGAAGCAGGCAAACATTTTAGCGTGTATATTATCATTATACACGACTAATAGATGAGAGTTTTCTAATTCATTGCTGAATTAACGATGCGTAGATGCCAGGGTAGCTACTGTTTTTCAAAATCTACCATTCTTCCAAAACACGAATATATATATATATATATATATATATATATATATATATATATATATATATATATATATATGTTTTTGATTAAATAATTTAGACATATTTTATTTTTATTTTAATCCTCTCATATTCACGAAAAATTTTCTTGATTTGGTGATTATAAACAGCAAGAATATTGCTGTGGGTATTTTCATTCGACTTAGTTTTATTTTCGAAAGTACTTTTAATCTTATCTAAAATTCTCTTCAGGCTGTTGATTGCTAAGACATAATTTAGTTGTCCGTTAGGAATATCTTGTGATTTAACCATTACGTGTTTTGTGCATACACATCAGAATTCGACACTAATTTCAAAATTTTATGGTGCAATGGATGCTACTTAATTTTTAATTTTTGCAAAATTACAATGTTTATATTTTGAACATGTTTGTGTTTTTCCTGCTAACATTACAACATTGATATTTTAGATACTTTAAAAATATTTTAAACACGTTTTCTTATATGCATTTAGCACATTGTTGCTATACACAAAATAATTTTATCTTAGTTCTATTTTTATTTTTTTTATAAGGAGGGCTTCGAAAAATTGAAATATGCATGTATTGTTAATTAATATTTTTCTAAACTCTGAATATAGATGGGAATGTTCATACGTAGAAATATCAAACACCATATTTCAGCCATAATTCCTGAAAAACATGTAAAATTTGTAATATGTTACAGAAATAGAAGACCACAAATCTTGATGTCCCCAATCAAAATAACACCCTTCAATCTAAACTAGCAATGACCAATATAGAATTCTAATGCCCAGTATAAGGCTGTGTTTTTTGTCCCAATTCAATTGCGTACATTGGACACAGCTCCTTGTGTAGAGGCCTTACGTGTCATTTATCAAACCAACGTACCATTAAAACATTTATTAAGCCACGAGAAAGGTTCTGGTCGAAATTATTAGAATTCTATATAAATAGCAATATCGAGAAGATCTCGCTATTCAAGGGAACCTAGATATATCAAACCTTTTCCTCCTACCATCTACCTTGAATTATTTAATATTAGGAATGGAGTAGTCATTTTGTAAGTAGAAAGATGCTCACGTGAATTCCTACTGCGGGCGGCAAGAGAGGGCCTGAAATGCACACTCTTTTTTTTACAAAACACAAAAATAATTTGCTGGCACTCAAAACATGAAGGAGGATAACGACAACAGGAGCAAAAACACGATTTAAAATGTTTTTTGAAGTGGCTGTGATTGGGACAATAAAAATTATGGACTACCTTTTTAATCCTTGACTCATACAAAACGGAAAAATGTTACCTACTAGAAAACTTAATAAAAAATGAATTAATTTTTACTTGGAGATTGTATTTAATGATATATATATATATATATATATATATATATATATATATATAGTCATCCTCAGACAGATCTGTTTCGCTGTATCACAGCTCATCATTACGGTTTCACATCCGATTGCTTTTAGCCAGGATTGAAATCCGACCGAATTGTTTTCAGTCGGCTATTCTACCTCTGAGCTATGGGCGCTCGGTGGAAGAAGGCTGACTTTTAGCGTGTGATATACCATGTAAACATACATCAGTAGCTAAGAGTGTTCTAATTCAATACTGAATGAACGATATATATTAGGACCTTGAATAAGTTCTAGTTGATTTTTCATGAAAAGTAATTTTTTATTATAAAAATTAGTAATAAATATGTCACTAAAAGTACTGTCCATCACCAGCCAAATATCGGCTGATCTCCCCAACTTAAATACCTAAATGTTGTGCATCTCCCCAACTTAAATACCTAAATGTTATGTCTCTCACAACTTAAATACCTAAATGTTATTGCATCTCCCCAACTTAAATACCTAAATGTTATTGCATCTCCCCAACTTAAATACCTAAATGGCTATTGCATCTCCCCAACATAAATACCTAAATGTTATTGCATCTCCCCAACTTAAATACCTAAATGTTGGATCTCCCCAACCAAATGCCTAAATGTTGTGCATCTCCCCAACTTAAATACCTAAATGTTATTGCATCTCCCCAACATAAATACCTAAATGTTGTGCATCTACAACTTAAATACCTAAATGTTGTTGCATCTCCCCAACTTAAATACCTAAATGTTATTGCATCTCCCCAGCTTAAATGCCTAAATGTTATTGCATCTCCCCAACTTAAATGCCTAAATGTTATTGCATCTCCACAACTTAAATGCTAAATGTTATTGCATCTCACAACATAAATACCTAAATGTTGTGCATCCCCAACCAAATACCTAAATGTTATTGGATCCTACAACTTAAATACCTAAATGTTGTGCATCTCCCCCAACTTAAATACCTAAATGTTATTGCATCTCCCCAACATAAATACCTAAATGTTATTGCATCTCACAACCAAATACCTAAGTGTTATTGCATCTCACAATTCAAATATTTTATATGTTATTGCATCTCCCCCAACTTAAATACCTAAATGTTATTGCATCTACAACATAAATACCTAAATGTTATTGCATCTCCCCAACTTAAATACCCTAAATCTTATTGCATCTCCCCAACTTAAATACCTAAATGTTATTGCATCTCCCACAACTTAAATACCTAAATGTTATTGCATCTCCCCAACATAAATACCTATATGTTAGCATCTCCCCAACTTAAATACCTAAATGTTATTGCATCTCCCCCAACATGTAAATACTAAATATTATTTGCATCTCCCCAGCCAAATACCTAAATGTTATTGCATCTCCCCAACATAAATACCTAAATGTTGTTGCATCTCCCCAACTTAAATACCTAAATGTGTGCATCTCCCCAACATAAATACCTATATGTTATTGCATCTCCCCAACTTAAATACCTAAATGTTATTGCATCTCCCCAACATAAATACCTAAATGTTATTGCATCTCTACAACTTAAATACCTAAATCTTATTGCATCTCCCCAACATAAATACCTAAATGTTATTGCATCTCCCTACTTAAATACCTAAATGTTACTTCATCTCTGATTCAAATATTTAATATATATTGTGCATCTCTCCCAACTTAAATACCCTGATATTCTTCATCTACAACATAAATACCTAAATGTTATTGCATCTCCCCAACTTAAATACCTAAATCTTATTACATCTCTAATATGAAATACCTAAATGTTATTGCATCTCCCCAGCTTAAATACCTAAATGTTATTGCATCTCCCCAACATAAATACCTATATATTATTGCATCTCTAACCAAATACCTAAATGTTATTGCATCTCCCCAACATAAATACCTAAATGTTGTACATCTCCCCAACTTAAATACCTAAATCTTATTGCATCTCCCACAACTTAAATACCTAAATGTTATTGCATCTCACAACTTAAATACCTAAATGTTATTGCATCTCCCCAACATAAATACCTGATATTGTTGCATCTCCCCAACTTAAATACCTAAATGTTATTGCATCTCCCCAACATAAATACCTAAATGTTATTGCATCTCCCCAACTTAAATACCTAAATCTTATTCACATCTCACAACTTAAATACCTAAAAGTTATTGCATCTCCCCTACTTAAATACCTAAATGTTATTGCATCTCCCCAACTTAAATGCCTAAATGTTATTGCATCTCCCCAACTTAAATACCTAAATGTTATTGCATCTCCCCAACTTAAATACCTAAAATGTCTATATGTTATTGCATCATTTCACATCAAACTTGTAGTGAACACCTTCCAATACAACTGTTTACCAGTCCAATTTTGAATCTAATTTTAAATCTTAACTATAGTTGTTTCATACATATATATATATATTCATTTATAAACGAGTTATTTCGCTAGGTAGCCAAATAACTCGTTTATAAATGAAAAATATTCAAAATTCTGCAATATAATTTTATATAACACTTTTTAATACAAATGTGTACTGATCTAACCCTATTAGGGCCCAAAACTAAGTATTAAACAATCAATATATATATAAATATTTATATATATATATATATTTATATATAGGGATTGTCACTCCTTGGCAGAATGCTATCACTACAAATGCCTTCTTTTCTTTTCAGACACAACATTCATGAGATCGCAGATGACTTATAAAACCAGCATTACTTTTCAAGTTTTTGCTCAAATGTTGCATCTGAAAGAGAACATTTTTAGTCCAACTGTCACAGCCTGAACGCGATTTTTCATGTGTCTCTTTAATCAATATGCTGATTTATTCCCTTCATGTCAGACTGTACAAGAAGACGCTAGGATTGATTTCCGGTTTCTTTCAATGGAGCCAGTCTGATGAGAACTATTGTGACTTTTAAGAGTTGACTTTGAAAGTGCAAAACCTGACACATAAACTACATACCGGCTTAACTTCAGCATGTTCCACATTGTCCTTTTCAAACTGGCTATATTCTTGGTGATCTGAGCTTTTTTCACGAAGGTCGACATTCAGCCTCGAGTTCCCAGGTACAAACCGATCTACCAAAAGCTTTGCTGTAATCATTATAGCGCTTTTTAAATTTCTGTCTGAGACGCTTGCTTGCCGATTGTTCACCATTAAAGCACATTTAGGCAACCTACAGTCATCCACATATATTTTTATATCTATAAACTTATTTATAAATGGAATTTTGTCTGTGTGTGTGTCTGTGTGTGTGTCCGTTACCTATAGACTCCGAAACGTCTGAACAAATTTCCTTGAAAATTTACACAGTTGTACTATAAGCGTCTGCGAGTGTTTTAGCTAGGATTTTAAAGCGCTTTCTACGTTTTTGTCTGAGACGCTTGCTTGCCGATTGTTCACCATAAAAGCACGTTTAGGCAACCTACAGTCATCCATACGCATCAACAGACCTGCCCAATGCATCTGATTGAGGATGATTAGCTTCTCACTACTGAGAACCTTTGCTTTTTCCAGAACTGTCTTGGGTGTAATAGACTGCCATGAAACATTTAAGAGTCTTGTGAGGAACTTTTGGTGTAAGCTTTCAAGGATGTTAATATGATGTCTGAATGCTGTTCATGTTTTCGAAGAGTATAAAAGCACAGTTAAACCACAAGACTGAAAAACATTTATTTTGTTATTCCTTGAGAAAATCCAGCGGAGGATCTGTAATGTGATCGATCCCGACTTGGCAGCTCAGATGCAGTCACTTTTTCACCGGCGCAATGTGGCTTCACTGTGTCTCTTCTACAAATACTTTCACGGCTTCCGCTCTGATGAACTTAGCTCACTAGTGTCCCCCATGTATAGATTTACTCAAGCTCGCAGATTAGCAACTAGGTCCCACCCTTTTACAGTGGAACCAATACATTTTAACCGCAATTTCTACTCCATCAGCTTCTTTTCTCGCACTTCCCGATTATGGAATTCCCTTCCGTATACGTGTTTCTCCGACAGCTACAATCTCGAAGAATTTAAATGTAAGGTCATTAGTCATCCCTTATCTGACTGACCCGCATCCTGTCTCTCATACATTTTTCTCCGTCCACTCCATTCTCATCACACTATTTTCATCGTTCTTTTACCCACTTGTTAACACCCCCTGTAACCTGTCCCTCTTTCTCATCATTTTTCTCTTATGTAAACACCTGCGTACCAATGGCAGTAAATCTGCCTTCCTTGGGGCGAAATGATTAAAAATACTTGATGTTTCTGTCTTACACGACTCGCTTTTCCAAGCATGCAAAAAAGAGTAATAGCCTTCTTGATGCCGTGAAACATTTCAGCATATAGAATCCCATCTTATTAGAGTGTGCTTCCAAGCTATACAAAGATATCTACCACCTCTAGCTTTCGGTTATCGACAAATAAGTTTGTTCGCGGTAGGCGATGTGAACATTACTTTGTTCTTTCTCAAACTGATAGTAAGTCTAAAAATCACAACAAAAAGATTCATGATGGTCTGCCTATCTTTCGAGGTCTGAGCCACGAGGTGGGCATCATCAGCATAAAGAAACATGTCAATAATTTGGTGAAACACCTTTTTGGAATCATTAAAGCAACGCAGGTCAAAAACTCTCCATTGGAGTAGATAGACTAAATTATCGCCCGGTTCACACTCAACCCACGTTTATTGAACAGGTAAAGAGGCTCATTCCTTGTTCTCTGTTTAGGATGTGGTTTCCGGCTTTCTCTTTTCCAATTTTTTCACTCTTACGTAGCCCACTGCGCATCAGTGGCGTTACCGCCTTGCTCGGAGTGATATGATTAAAAAAAAATACAAAAGGTAGTTCGAAAATGCAAATAAACACCAATGTTACTGTTTCTAAAGGCACGAGTGAGTACCACAGCAACAAAATATCAAATATCGATATATATATATATATATATATATATATATATATATAGACCTCATACCTTAGTTACCTTTCAGCCAACACATTTTCAAAGTTATACGTTGGCAAAATTAGCAAACAGTCAGAAACACAATCAATATAACGTTTAAGGAGGGAAGTTGGAACGCGATTAAAAACGAAAACTTTTATTTACAACCAATTAAAATACAAAGAGGGGGTTGAAAATAGCAAGTTCTACAAGAGTATAAAAAGGAAAAAAGATACTGACATGCTCTGTCTATCTACACAGCCTAGACTGGTGGAATTTTATAAATACAACCTCAAGGACTTGTAAAGCGGGCACTGTGTAGAATTTCAAACCAAGTGCCTTTATAATCGGAAGCACAATTGCTGAATCGTGGACTGCTTGAGTAGTTCTTATAGACTGGTTTCGACTACCTGAAGACCTTGTAATTTAATTGATTGCAAATAATAATTTTTATTTTTTAATCGCGTTCCAATTTCCCTCCCCAAACGTTATATTGATTGTGTCTCTGCTTGTTTGCTAATTTTGCCAACGTATGCCTTTTAAAAGGTGTTGGCTGAAAGGTACCTAAGATATGACGTCCATGTTGTTTAAGTCTATGTTTTGTTTCTGTGAGTGCAAATATCTTATATATATATATATATATATATATATATATATATATATATATATATATATATATATAAACTTAGTTATGAATAGAACTTTGTGTGTGTGCGTCAGTTACCTATACAGACTCCGAAACGGCTGAACCGATTTTCTTGAAAATTTACACAGTTGTACAACAAGCATCTACGAGTGTTCTTAGCTAGGGTTTGTATCGAGGTACCCCCGATTTCAGTCTACGCTTTCGCTTTAACTGGAAACAACTATTGCTTTTTAGTCTTTCGTGCCAACGTCCAAAGAGTCTGAGCTCCAGGACCATGGATTAGTTTTAAAGCTTTCATTACACCCGAGCAACCCCGGGCTATACTCCTAGTATATATATATATATATATATATATATATATATATATATATATATATATATAATCTGAAAATTCTAATTACATTTGAGGTATAGCTACTTCAAAATGCCTGTTAGAGACATGCATTATTCAGCCTCAGTGGAATGTAAAATGACGACAATTCTCGTAAACTGAAAGTGAAGTTTACTGAAGAGAGGGGTGAGGAAAGTTGGTTAGGAAAACGTCAAGAAGAGGAGGGAGGGAGAAAATAGCAGTCGTTAAGGCCATTAATATGCTAGGATTTAAAAGGCACATTCCTTACAACTTAAAGAATGTTAATTACCTAGACATTACCCTCAACCTCGGTAATAGTTATTTTAAACGGTACCGTAAATAAAATAAAACCTCTTGCTACATCAACATTAATTCTAACCACCCTAATGCCATTGTAAAACAGATACCTTGGAATGTTAATGCTAAAATTAGCCGATTATCTTCTAACCTTAGAATCTTTAGCGATAACAAAAAAAACTATATGAAAAAGCCCTTCAGAGTAACGGCTATAAAGATAAATTAACCTACTTAGCACCCGCTAGCAAATCTGAGTCGTGAAGATTAAACATAACAAGAAAAAATGATATGTTCAACCCCCAGTTCTGTAGATTATCAAGTCTTAGCATTGAACAGATTTTTCTTAAATTATTAAGTAAGCATTTTCACAAAGATAGTCCTCTAAGTAAAATATTTAATAGAAAAAAAATAATGATTAGCTATTCTTATATTGGTAAAACGAACAATGTCATTTCCCATAATAACCAGATTGTAAGGAAACTGATACTAAACATGGTATTAAACATCCCTGCAATTGCAGATCCAATGACAACTGTCCGGTTGAAGACAAATACAGATCTACAATTACGATCATCTCCCCCAAAGGTTCCTGGGCATGACGGTAAATTGCATCCGGCAGCAAAGCCTCTGATTGGGAGGTTATGAGGAGCATGGAACCACCTCTTAATTGCTGTTTTTCCCAGGTCTACCCTGACCCGGAGTGGTAGCACCAGTTAGGGTTCCAGCTATGGGCAAATAGTTAACCCCCAAACTGGGGTCAAAGCACTATGAAAATATAAAAATGCACTTTTATAAAAAAATATATATTTTTGAAGGAAAAATATTGCCATAACACATTTTTGAAAAAAAAATTATTCTCAGCAAAACATTTTTGAATACAAAACTGAAAGACATCTTCAGTTTTCTAATATAAAAAAGAGTAATAACAAAAAACTTTCAACAACATCTTACTAAATCAACCTTCTATCTATAACCGAATATTAAAAAAAAATACTTTAAAAATCTTCCATTTTTTTACATTAAATAACCCACAGAATTTGATATACTGTTAAACAAAACTCAAACTCATCTCCCCCAAAGAATACAACACAAAGTATAATGTGTACATGGGGGTTTTGATAAGGGTTTTGAAACAAAAATTTTATTCTCATAGTCACACTTTTACCAACACTAAATTAACAGACAGCCTTTCCCAAAAATACTGGGAACTAGGATGAAGACCTAAACACACAGATAGATTGTAATTTATAAGTTTTTGTATTTACCCCCAATAATCTAAATGATAAATGTAATGTGCGCTTAATAAAAAAGATAAATTAAAATATCAATGTCAGAAATTACTTTTAAATTTCTTTTTACTTTTTTTTACTTAATCAACGTAACGAATTAATTAGCAAGTGTCGTCATCGAAGTAGATTTAAACTCTTAATTATTCCTTCCCTTCCGTTTATTCATTATATTTTTAGCCTTTTACATTGATTAGAATTTCAATTTAGAGGCCCTGAATTTTTTCACACCCGCTACTATTGCCTCGCTTTCGACTCCAAAAAGAAAAGGACTGCTATTTCCCCCTCTCTACTCTACTTGACATTTTCCTGACTAACCTTCCTCACCTCTTTCCTTGTTCCTTTCAACATTCGACTGAGGGTGAATAATGCATGGCTCTATTAAGCATGTTGAAATAGCTATTCCCCAAATATAATCTGAATTTATAGATGAAAGAAAATGAATATCTAATGTGTAAATTAAATTTACATCGAGTTCTCTGTTGGATAAGTTCTAATATTTGAGTGATATTACTAGGATACATTGGGTTTATTTACCAATCTTCTCGTGGATCTATTACTGTGATATATATATATATATATATATATATATATATATATATATAAAATCCGTCAAGTTTCGATCCCGGCCAGAAGCAAGTGGATCCATCACTATCCACACTGATGAGCCGTGGATACAGCGAAACAGGCTTCTATGTGAATGACTAATAAAAAATGATCTCATTACGATTGAGCTCTCTAGAGAAGAAAATTTTAAAAACATTTTAAAAACATTTTCCACTTCTGCGATATACGCGTTAGTCTTCAAATGAATTGAGTTCTTTCGGTGACTGGCGCGTGTATACATTGCTGATATATAACACTTTAAAATTTCCCTTCTCTGATTCCATGCACCTATGGCTTAGAAAGGTAGCGACTCCGACTGACACCAAATCAGTCGAGTTTCGATCCCGGCCAGAAACAAGTGGAGTTGTCTAGCCACACTGATGAGCTGTGAAACAGCAAAACAGACTTGTATGTGGATGACTAATATATATATATATATATACACATATATATATATATATGCATTTATATATATATATATATATATATGTATATATATATATATATATATATATCTGCGTACATTCATATATATATATGAATATATGTATTCATACATACATATATATGTATTTATATACATATATATTTATTTATGCATATATACCTATTCATATATAAAACATATATTCATTCATATGTATATAATTATATAATTAAATTTGTTATACAATTAAAAATAAAATAAATATATCTTCATGTTTTTAATTTATAATTGTATAACAAATTTAATTATATAATTGTATTATGCTCTACAATATTTATAGTATTATGCCACTTTTTTTTAAGTGCATACTAGAGAATTCAAAATCGTAAAAGCTTCGAACATCTTTACCTGGTCCTCCTTACTTTGTTTCTAGCCGGGATCGAAACTCGACCGATTGGGTGTCAGTCGGAGTTGCTAACCCCTAAGTCATAGACGTATGGATTCAGCAAAGAGAAATTTTAGCGTGTTGTATATAAGTAGGGTATACACACGTCAGTCACCAAAAGAACTCAATTTAATACTAAAGAGTAATGCGTATATTGTGAAAGTAGAGACTGTTTTCAAAATTTTCTTCTCTAGAGAGCTCAATCGCAATGAGAGCTTGATATATATATATATATATATATATATCGACTTAGGGGAAGCTACCATGTGATCTGGCGCAACTTAGACTTCTCGACTACAAATGACGATCAATCTAATCGAAGTCAAATTGAGCCTATAACACAATTTTTGATTCATCGTAATAACCATCTCTGCTCTGAAATGTATTGTAATGTCAAGAAGTATAAACATGTTACGGAAATTAACGAAGATTAACAAAACTGGTTATAAACGATCGACAGTTTGAAAAGAATTTGTTTGAACATTATTTTTGATCGATACTCGTATTTAAGTAGATATTCTTTTTATAATCACACAGTATTATATATTTATTTCTACCTGTCTGGTCTGGTTATTTACAGTAAAATCTTGAAAAAAAAAAAAAATATATATATATATATATCATAGAACCACATTACAAATTTACGAACTGTGTTTTCTATTTGATAACTGTTATCGTTGCTTAACAAAGTTTTATGATGATGGTTGTTTTTATGTTACAGTCCCTATAACCTCTCTGAAGTTTGCTCATGTGAGCCGAAAGCTTAGGACCATCTTAATAAAAGATATCCAAATGTTGGAGAATTTTTGTCTTTATTTTCATCTGAAATTAAAGCAAAAATACGATGTTTAGCACGGCTCATGATTAACCATTAGACATTCATTGTCTCTTATATTTAACATTATATATATATATATATATATATATATATATATATATATCAGCATGTAGTGGGGGTATAAAATAATCCAAAGGAGTATGCTGTGCATACAGTGGCAGGATAACTCTCTAAGAGAGCTCTAAATATATGCATATAAATACATATAGATCAAATGTAAGAAAAATTAAGGCAGACACGTTATTTCATGGTGAATCGGAAGTGTGGACCTATTTCAGGCGAACCATCATCAGCTTCCGTCTTTATTTAACAAAGAATATTTTTTATTCGTGTAAAATCCTTTGTTAAAAAGCCATACTTCCAATTCACCATGAAATAGCGTGTCTGCCTTAATTTTCTTATATATATATATATACGCACACACACACACACACACAACCACGCACACACACACACACACAACCACGCACACACACACACACACACACACACACACACATACACACACACACACACACACACGCTAATTAGATAATGTAAATAATTACGGTCTTATAGATTGTCATGTTAATTGTTCCGGTCGGGACAGTCTAAGTATCACCCTGTGTCATTTATTGAACCTGTAGCATTGAGGATGTTCCTTAAAGAAATGTATTTTCTGTCCACACCACACAAGGCATGCAATACAAGTTCTTCAATGCTACGAACACAAAGTAATTAGCATGACAGAATCATGACTCGGCTCGTATTGTCATTGACCGAAGAGTGCTTATAATTTTGGAAATACACTATGACTTACTCATCTCCACACCAGCTCCTCTCTTGCTCTTCACTTATATCATGTCTTTTACACGTCTATTCTATTCAATCATTATTTGACAACCATTTTTTTATCTGAAGCGGTTAGATTCATATGGGAAAAAGGAAATCAGAAATGCAAAAGTATTTTCAACTGCAACCTCTCGTTTAACTTTCTTTTGCTCTATCTCTAATATTTTCCCTTTTCCTTTTCTTTCAATCTTTCAGCCATTCTCTCTTGATCTTCTCAAATGGGGCCTGTTATGTCACGTTTTATTTCTATCATTCCGTGGTCCTGGGCATAACCATAAACTGCATCCGGCAGTAAGGCCTCTGATTGGGAGGTTGTGAAGAGCGTGGAACCACCTCGCTGTTGTTCCCAGATCCACCCTGACACGGAGTGGTAGCACTTGTTAGGGTCCTAGCTATGGGCAAATAGTTAACCCCCAAACTGGGGTCAAAACACGATGACCGTATAAAAATATAGTTTTATAGAAAAATATTCATTTTTTTTAGGAAAAAAATTATTGCCAGCAATACATTTTTGAATACAAAACTAGAAGACAACTTCAGTTTTCTAAAACAAGAAAAAAATTTTCATCAAAATCTGACTTAATCAGCCATCTCACCATAAACGAACATTAAAAAATACCTTAAAGATATCTTTTTGGCACTATATAACCCACAGAGGTGTTGATATGCCGCTAAACAAAACTCAAACTCATACTCTATTATTCCGCGTCTCTCTCTCTCTCTCTCTCTCTCTCTCTACATATATTTTTTTCTTTCATCTGTTTTCCGTTTCCCTTTAGCCTTCTGTTCTTCCACTTTTCTTTCTTTATTTTTTCTATTATTTCACTTCCATTTTTCTAGTTTCTCCCAAATTGTTTTTGTTTATTCAGTCACTCAAGTGCCATACGTGATACACGCTTAAGCGATCATGTCTCTTTCGAGATATGACTGACTTTGCAGAAGATTTTCTTGCTGTAGTTTGCCATCACTTTCTGCAGTAACCAAGGCTATAGAACCTAATATGTATTACTATTTAACCCATAGCTAGAGGGAGAAGAAATAGATTAATTCCCTTCCCAAATGTATTTGTGCGTCGAAACGAATTCGACTGTAAAATACTCTACGTATGGCTGCGGTCGGCAACACCCGTCCCGCGGGCCACATCCGGCCTTCGAGTGAATCCTGTCCGGACCGCGGGCAATATTCGTCCCTCGAGTGAATCCTGTCCGGCCCGCGGGCCACATCCGGCCTTCGAGTGAATCTTGTCCTGCCCACAGGCAATATTCGTCCCTCGAGTGAATCCTGTCCGGCCCGCGGGCCACATCCGGCCTTCGAGTGAATCTTGTCCGGCCCGCAGGCAATATTCGTCCCTCGAGTGAATCCTGTCCGGCCTGCGGGCCACATCCGGCCTTCGAGTGAATCTTGTCCGGCCCGCAGGCAATATTCGTCCCTCGAGTGAATCCTGTCCGGCCTGCGGGCCACACCCGGCCTTCGAGTGAATCTTGTCCGGCCCGCAGGCAATATTCGTCCCTCGAGTGAATCCTGTCCGGCCCGCGGACCACATCCGGCCTTCGAGTGAATCCTGTCCGGCCCGCGGGCCACATCCGGCCTTCGAGTGAATCCTGTCCGGCCCGCGGGCCACATCCGGCCTTCGAGTGAATCATGTCCTGCCCGCTACCTTACTCTGGACACAATATAAATATAGATAAACCAAACCAAAGTGACAGTTGATAGTCTGAATATATTGCTTCGAAATTTAAATAGTTATTTCTTTTTATCTGGAGAATGTGTTTTGCTTTTATTTTTTATTATTTATTTGTAGGGATCGCCAAAATTAGCGTACGGCCTCACTTTAACTTTTTCTGTGAAATTGCTTCCGTAAGTGGGCACTTTAAATGAATATAAAATAGGGTTTTCCACCGATTTTAATGGAATTTTCTCAGTACTGATTTATGAATCATTTATTTTTAAGATGTAATAATTTTTTTAACAGAATTATCGTCAGATATTAAATTATATTGAATCCTTGATTTTTTCAAACACATAAAAAAGTTATCTACATATTTAATAACATGGTTCTTCTCCATGACACTGGAGCAATAGTTGTTTAGCCCTTCCTCATGATTCTGCATAGCTTTTTGACCCTCACTCTCCAAAAGTTTGCCGACCCCTGGCGTATGGCATTGTATACCGGGATGTCACCAGGAAAGTTCTATGGATAATATTTGTTACTCCGCATATGGTTTGAATTTACATCCTCTTGTTATGAAACCTAACACTGTGTTAGATTAACCCGTCTCCGCTGCAGGTTCGGCTTAACGAGCTCAATTTATGCTAATTGTTTTTTCTCGAAATGGGAAGGAATTTTGGTTGCCCGTTAAATTTTCTGTTCAAGTCATTGAGAAATGAACAGTATTTCTGCTTCACCGATAAACGGCTTACGGCCAATCACTTTGAATACACCGGTTCTCGCTCGATCACCGAAGTTAAGCAACGTTGAGCCTGGTCAGTATTTAGATGGGTGACCGCTCCGGAATACCGGGTGCTGTAAGCGTTTAATGACGGATGTGCGTTGCGTTGTGGTGCAATGGATATTGGCACGGAAGGAGAAATCGCTGAGCCGAGTTCGAATTCCAGTTGCATACCTTGCATTCACTTAAGCACTGGTACCCTTGGGAAAAGGGTACCAGTGCTTAAATACACACACACACACACACACACATATATATATATGTGTGTGTGTGTGTGTGTGTGTGTGTGTATGTATGTGTATAAACCATAAAATAAATTATGTCGTTCATTTCTTTCCCCAAGAAAAATTATTGACCTTCTACTCTTTTCACAATATCGTTAAAATAATGCATATGAACAGGAAACGATTCAGCATTATAAGAGGATAAAAAACCTGTAAGACAAGGACGGGGCTTCTCACCAGATCTTTTCAACCTATACAGCGGAACAATTCTTATAACGCTACAAGTCCTACCAGGAATCGTCATTGTTGGCCGCAGTCAGAACAATATAAGATACGCAGATGATACAATGCTGATAACAGACACGGATAGTAAACTACGAGACTTCCTAGAGAAGTACTTACAGAAAATGGAAAGAAAGAGATACATACGAGGGTCATTAATAAATAAGGTGAATTTTCCGGTATAAAGACTTCTAATACAGATAGAAAATTACTTTTTATTTATTTTTCAACGTAGTCTCCCAGCAATGTCACACACTTTTCCCATCTGTGCACAAGCTTCCGTATTCCCTCAGCGTAAAAATATTTGGACTGATGTCTCAGCCAATCGCTCACAGCAATTTTGTTTTCATCGTCACTTTCAAACTTCGTGCCTCTCGTGAACGCTTTCAAGGAACCAAACACGTGATAGTCTGAACGGGCAAGGTCTGGGCTGTAAGGGGGGATGATGGAGCAGTTCCCAGCCCAGCTCGTTGGTGTTCTTCACCGTTTGGGCTGATGTGTGAGGCCTTGCGTTTTCTTGATGCAAGACGACGCCATGTGACTGATGACCCCTTCGTTTGTTCACCAGATAGGTTCAAAGTCCTTGCAATGTCATCCACTGTCACCATTCTGTCAGACTGAATTAGGTCATTAACTAATTCCATCACAGTGGAACGGTAACAATCTAGTTATGTAAATTAAATAAGTGATCAGTTTTAAAATCTTTGTACCCGATCGACGGACATCTGACTAAGGCCTGTGGATATATCTGCCGAAACGTTATGATAATAGCATCAATGATTGATATTCTGATCTTAAACGAAATAAAGTGAGATTCTATTCGCGTAAACATAATTTTATTTTTAATTTTCCTCTGTATCTCTGATTTCTTACCTATTTTTTTACTAGCAGTATGACCCGGCGTTGATCGGGTGTAATGAAAGCTTTAAAACTAATCCATGGTCCTGGAGCTCAGACTCTTTGGACGTTGGCACGAAAGACTAAAAAGTAATAGTTGTTTATACTTAAAGCGAAACCATAGACTGAAAGAAAGATGAATGGATGTAAGTCAAATTTTTATTTCCTGGTATCGATATCATATAAGTTTTTTCCGTCGTAAATTGAATTTTGAAGGCTAAATAAGTCCTCTGAGTAAATGGTATCATGACTGAGACTAAGAACTACAATTGTACTTCCTTAGAGCCAAACCCGAAGCAAAAACTAAAATAAAAGGGCTGAAAAAATACAGACATACAGGCAGATAAACAGACAGACACAAACATGTTGCCTTTCATATTTATATATTATCGATTTTCTGCACTATTTTAAGAACTGCAACCTTGATACTTCTGAATATCGTTTCTTTGTCTATGAGTGTATCAAATTTGATTAAAATCAGACCACTCCTTTTATAACCGGATTTTTTCGTTTATCGATTTTCGAAATTTATCGGGGGTACTTCAACACAAAACCTAGCTAAGAACACTCACAGACGTTTATAGTACAACTGTGTAAATTTTCAAGAAAATCGGTACAGCCGTTTCGGAGTCTATAGGTAACGGACACACACACACACACACACACACACACACACACACACACACACACACACACACACACAGACAAAGTTCCATTTATAAATAAGTTTAGATAGTTTGAATATCGATGATTTCTACCCATGTGCATAGAACTCCGCATGTTCGCTTATATAATCTGCTTCCCCAGCTAATGGTCAGTGTTCAAGCCTAGGTTAAATCTGAGGAATTGAGATGACGGTCGTTAAAGCAGACAAGCCTTCTGCAATCAGATTAGCAGAACATGATCTTCCTAGTAGTCAATAAATGCATAAATTGTCAAATATTGCATATCTTAATTCTATAAATCTTCTTCTTCTTCTTCTTCTTCTTCTTCTTCTTCTTCTTCTTCA
Source organism: Ascarosepion bandense (assembly GCA_037127315.1). Taxonomy (NCBI): domain Eukaryota; kingdom Metazoa; phylum Mollusca; class Cephalopoda; order Sepiida; family Sepiidae; genus Ascarosepion; species Ascarosepion bandense. The sequence goes on along the minus strand of JBBBDQ010002446.1, from coordinate 51,043 downwards.
AGGTGCCATGTCATTTAAGGACATAGTCAATCATGGCTTTCCAAAGCTCCCTGTCCCTGGTGGCTCTTAGCACTCTTTCTCCTGTTGCACGATGCAACCCCCGTTCTGTCATCCACCTGCTTAGGCCCTTCAAATATGGTATCCGCTGCTTTCAAACTACACTTAGGCACTTCAACGTCGAGTAATGGCCAGTAACTTATGTCGCTTGATCAAGTGAGTTCGATCCTCACTGGGTGCCTCCCAAACTTTTGGCCTGGTAATACATCTGCGCTATCTTTTGAAAATCAAATTATTCTTCTATCTTTTTAAACTACCTCACGCTCTCTCCCCCTCTTCTATCCGAATTCGGAGTGCTGTTTACATAATGGACTCTCACTAGTGAAGTATTACTTATCAATAGGCAGGCCTAGAGTTGGTGTCGAAGTAGAATTCATTTTTAACAGAGAAAACGCTATCTGGTAAAACCAGTAAAAATTATCAGTCTATATATGATCTGAGAAACTAAGATCAGACATTTCCATCAAAAGAATACCTTTGTCAAAAAAGAAAAATTGTGGGAATTCGAATTTAATTTCAGCTTAAAATTTTTGCATACTCGTAAAATCAAAACTTATTTATAAATGGAACTCAGTGTGTGTGTGTGTGTGTGTGTGTGGGTGTGGGTGTGTGTGTGTGTGTGTGTGTGTGTGTGTGTCTGTGTGTGTATCCGTTACCAACAGACTCCGAAACAGCTGAACCGATTTTCCTGAAAATTTACACAGTTGTACAATAAACGTCAGCGAATGTTCTTAGCTAGGTTTTGTGTCGAGGTACAACCGATAAATATCGAAAATCGATAATCGTAAAAAACAGGTTATAGAAGGAGTGGTCCTATTTTAATCAAATTTCATACACTCATAGACAAAGGCATAAGAAAGGATATTTAGAAGTTTCAATGTTGCAGTTCTTACAATCGTGCAGAAAATCGATAATATATATATATATATATATATATATATATATATATATATATATATATAAAAGGCAAGATGTTTGTGTGTGTGTGTCTGTTTATCTGCCTGTATGTTTCTATTTTTTCAGCCCTTTTATTTCAGTTTTTGCTTCTGGTTTGGCTCTAAGTAGGTATAATTGTAGTTCTTAGTCTCAGCCATGATACCATTTACTCAGAGGACTTATTAAGGCTTTAAAATTCAGTTTACGACGAAAAAAACTTATTTGATATTGATACCAGGAAATCAAAATTTGACTTACATCCATTCATTTTTCTTTCAGTCTACGGTTTCGCTTAAACTGGAAACAACTATTGCTTTTTAGTTTTTCGTGCCAACGTCCAAAGAGTCTAAGCTCTAGGATCATGGTTTAGTTTTAAAGCTTTCATTACACCCGATCAACGCCGGGCTATACTGCTAGTCTACTCTATCTATCTATCTATCTATCTATCTATCTATCTATCTATCTATCTATCTATAAATGACTTTGCCTACGAATTATGTTTTGGTCAGGGACTTAAATTGTAATTTGTGTACATGAGTTATAGTCGTGGATAAGGTGTTTGCAAAATTGTATCTCCCTGTCTTCTAATAGTTGATTATGTCGAATATATAATATTTAACGCAGAGAGTAATTTCGAATGTAGGCAAAGTCAAATGATTAACACTAATAACTATATCGATTTTGCAACATCATGGTGTAGGATTTAGGTTTCTATGTCCCTGTAAATTAATCGAGTTGCATTCTTTTTTAAGAATGGAACCTTTTCTTTAGAATTTATAACAAATTACAAGAAAAGGGTGCTGTTACGAATAAAATAACCTGGGCCCGACGCTCTTCCTTATTTTCATCAACGACCTCCCAGATGAGATCAAGTCCCAAGTAGGCATCTACGCAGATGACACTACAATATACTCCCGCACCAGTAAAAACCTGTCGTGGCGGATAGACATAATCTCGCTGCTGACCTTGAACGGGATCTACACTCTGTGGTGAACTGGGGCAAGAAGTGGTTTGTCAACTTCAATTCATCTAAGACCAAGCTGTAGTCTGTCAACTATTACAGGCAACCTCTCCTGCCTCCCATAAGCATGGACCATGCGATTCTCCCGGAGAGTAATACACTACGCCTCCTCGGACTTACCCTGTCCTCAGACCTCAAATGGAATCACTATATTGAATCCACAGCAAAATCTACTGCTAAGAAGGTTGGGTCGCTATGTCGATCCAGGATGTTTTTTTCCACCTGAATCCATCCTGCATATATACAAGTCAATCATCCGTCCGTGCATGGAGTACTGCTGCCATTTATGGTCAGGCGCCCCTGCCATTCTCCTCAGTGTTCTCGACAGGCTCCAAAGGAGAGTCTGTAATGTGATAGGTATTGATCTGGCGGCTCGACTGCAGCCACTTCCCCATCGTCGAAATGTGGCCTCCCTTTGTCTGTTCTATAAATACTTTCATGGCTTCTGCTCAGACGAACTTAAGTCACTGATGCCTCCTCAACAGGTGTTTACTCGTGCAACCGGACTGGCAACTGGGTCCCACCCATTCACAGTCAGGTTAGCCAAATGCAGACGACAATTCTCCTCCTGCAGCTTCTTCTCTCGCACTTCCCGCCTGTGGAACTCGCTCCCGTATTCTTGCTTTCCTGACGGCTACAACCTCCAGAAATTTAAATGCAAAGTCAATACTCATCTACTAACCACTGGACTCTAGCTCTCTCCCCACCCCTGTATAACCTTCCCTTTCTCTCCACCTATGTATCTGTCATCGTACCTGCTTTCTCAGCTTTCTATTGTTCCTTTCTAACTAGGTTGTACTCCTCACTCTTTTCTAATTAATCTTTTTACATTTATGTAGCCCCCTGCACATCAGTGGCGTTTCCGCCTTGCTCGGGGTGAAATGATTAAAAAAAAAAAATAAAATAAAAATAAAACTCCGCCAGTCAATGGCAATAGTTACCAAAAATAACAAACGCAGTTCGCAAATAATAATAGGCATTCATTGTCTCTTATATTTAATAATATATGTTTAGAAAATATTGGCTATTTTACTGATATCGGCGGTTTGTTTTTTGTTGTTTTATTTTTTCGTTTACCCGATAAAAGGCTTCAGTTCCACTAAAGTAAAGAACAATTAAAAGGGACTGTTTTAAGTTTATATAAATAGGGAGAAAAATTTATGTAGCCCCCTGCACACCAGTGGCGTTTCCGCCTTGCTCTAGGTGAAATGATTAAAAAAAAAATCTTCGTACCGCTTTTTCACTTTAGATGACATAGTAACGCTTAGCTTTAACCAAATTCGTACTTAAAAATCCCCTTTTGAACTGCTACAACTTTTTTCAACGCGCCGAGTATTTAGTATTGTTGATGTAATCGCTGACATCGTTGAGATTTACAAACTTCACATTTCGTTCAATTTCAGAAACAAATCGATGAAATTTAAAATAATGATTTGCCTGAAAAAATACTTTGACAGAAACCCTGCTTCGCATTTTAATATTTTCTTTAAATGAATTTTATAAGGCTTCATTATAAACAATATATTTTAAGAAAAGTTATATTTTCTTATTCGTTTTTAACATCGAAAACTACATTTTTTGGATTTCTAACTCTTGAGCATGCGACATAAAACTGACGATGCGTAAATATTTCTTTCTGCTGCAAAATTCCAACTTTTTGAAACGCTTGGTGTTGTTAGTTGTATTGCCGAAAGTACAACAAGTATAATAAATGTGGCTATAAAATTCTTTCGACAGGTCAATCTCTCTTTGTTGAAAGATATGTATGAGGGGTTCTTATTTTATATGTTAAATACTAATAACAAAAATTGCCCACAAAATTAAGGAAAAATTATTGTACTAAGCTACGCACTCTAGTAAAACCAACTGTACTTTGTAATTCGCAGAAAGCAATGTCAACCTACTGTGGGATAATCTTCTGCCCAGTCAGTCATATCTCTTTCGAGACATGATCGCCCAAGCGTGTTTTACGTATGGCACTTAACTGATTGACTTTGTAATTTCTTATCTGTTTGCACTTCCCCTAAAATTTATTTTCGACCGGTTAGTGTATGGCTATTTTGACTAGACTAACGGAAGTCATAGAATATAATATCTAGACACGGTATGTGCAGGTACAATTGTGTTCGTCATTACTGTCGTGCTTGGAATCGGACCGAAAATCACTGTGACTAGTTTGTGAGAATTGAAGAATCCAGTTGCTGACGGAATCTTCTATTCAAAAAGTATTACTCAATCCATGCCAGAAGATCAGAACCGGTTATCAAAAACATCGAGAAGAAAAGTTGTCGAACCGTCGATGCGACTGTAGCAAGAGACATGAAAGAAAAATTTAAAGAAAATGTATTAAAAAAAAAACAGTATTAGATTTTTATAAAATAAACATTTGTCATTTTAATCATTATTTTTTTTTAGTAAATAGTGGGGATATTTTGTACGTTAAATAATATAACTATTTTTCTCAAAAAATGAAGGAACATTTAGTGTACTAAGATAGGCACGCTAGAAAAACCATCTGTATTTTGTATTCCGTTACCTGTAATTTCCCCATAATTTGATTTTGATTGGTCAATGTATGACTATTCAAAAATTTTAGATGTTGTGACGGAAAGACGAACAGACGAACTAACGGAATTATAGATATAGATTGATTATAATACAACAATATGATTTATTTTTATTTAAATATAAAATTCGACTTAAAATCACAAAAAGCGATTAGTGTTATTCAAGAGAAGTTGCTCTTATTGAGAGAAATGCTAGAGATTTCGTGATGAAGATATTTCTTGAACAATGTTCCACAATATGAAGGACCAGATGAGTCACACAAAGGTCAAATATACGCAGAATATCAAAATAAAGCACAAAAAAAATCATTTGTACCATTTTGCTTATTTTAGATACTTTGATGTGTGACTTCCATAGAAAGAAAAAAGAAAAAATATAAACGGGACTGCATTTTAATGTTCGGTGTTTGCTTTTGTTCATACTGTTCATTATTCAAAACAAGATAATTCTGTTTATTGACTGTGATTACACAGAAATCTTTGTCATGAGATAATTCTAGAGAAGCAAACTATTGATTCAAACAAATTCTGTCTCCAACGAACTGAGTGTAGAAAATGACGATATTAGGTGGCAAAAAAGGGTCATTTTATCAAGACGACAATAGCGTGCCTGTGTGTTTGATAACCATTAAAATATTTTGATAACCATTAAAATATTTTTCACCAAGGCTGGAAACTTACCTTCATCCGTGACATTATTATTCAGGACTAAAATTTTTTCTGGTGCTTATAAATTATTCAATATCATGGAAGACAGAAAAATGTACTGAGAACGTTTCTTTGCTAACAAATATTTGAGAGAATACAAATACGAAGGTCTGTTTTTTTCAATAAACGTAATGACAAAAAATTTTCTAGAGATGACATCGAATCTCAAATGATGTTTTCCAAAGTTACGAAACGGAAACAAACAAGAAAATTTTGTTAGAATTAAAAAACTGGTGCTGAATATTAAAACATTTATATGGAAGTGAATAATAGAGAACTTTCTAACATATGAAGAGGCGACTTGAGCCAAACGCGATTAACGTTCTGCTGAATAACACCGAGAAAATTATGAACAAAACATGAAAGTTGCAAAGATATTTGAAAAAAAAAAAGGAATCAAAAAGGGAACATCTATGCCATAAGATCACTGCAGGAGTCAGAAATTTATCGCACTCCACCAAATACAAAAAAGTAATCATATATGTTACTTATCAACTTATCATTACGTAACGTAACATAGTAATCATAAAAGAAGTTGATATGTGCAAAAAATATCGCAATTCAGGTGGGAATTTATGGGAAGTGCATAAATGGAATACATAATTTACTTGGAAAATTTATCTTAAGACAATACCATTCAAAGAAAGAATTTATGAATAATATATATATATATATATATATATATATATATGTGTGTGTGTGTGTGTGTGTGTGTGTGTGTGTGTGTGTGTGTGTGTGCTGTAAGTGCATACTG
>JBBBDQ010002446.1:32500-37500 GCA_037127315.1 Ascarosepion bandense | reverse complement strand
ATCTACACATTAAACAAAACGTTCACGCCATATGACACGTTTATTTACCTATATCAATTTCTCTCGTTGGAACAACACCTATCTCTGTTTTCAATATATATATATATATATATATATATAGTCATCCGCAGACAGCTGTTTCGCTGTATCACAGCTCATCAGTATGGTTAGACAGCCGATTGCTTTTTACTCAGGAATGAAACCCGACTGAATTGACGTAAATCGGGGATTCTACCTCTGAGCTACGGGCGCTCGGTAGAAGGAGGCATACTTTTTAGTGTGTATATTATCATTATACACGCCCAATAGCTGAGAGTTTTCTAAGTCATTGCTGAATGAACGATGCGTAGATGCCAGGGTAGCTACTGTTTTTCAAAGTCTACCATTCTTCCAGAGTGTGAGAACGTAAGAGTTGGGTTGGGTCAAGGATCAAGGATCTCGTGTCCTGCACACCAATCTATCATACATAGTTCCCCACTCTACTACATTTAGTAGTATATTGGAGTAGATAGATCTATCTATCGCCCGGTTCACACTCCACCCACGTCTATTGAACAGATTAAGAGGCTCATCCCTTGTTCCCTGTTTAGGATTTGGTTTCGCGCTTTATCTTTTCCAATCTTTTCACTATTACGTAGCCCCCTGCACATCAGTGGCGTTACCGCCTTCCTCGGGGGTGATACGATTAAAAAAAAAGATAGTATTCATATAAAATACAAATTACAAATTACATAAAATGTACAATAATGCATCATATGAAATATGTGTTAACATTTCAACGAGATAAACAGAAAATAAATAGAATGTATATGAATACAAATCAGAGACATATCGTAGATCATTCCATATTAAATAAATCAGAAATGTTTTGTGGCAACTTTGAATATTAACTTGATATTTTTCTTGTTAAAAAGTTAGATAATTTTAACACGTTCAAAATTACAGATGAAAATAAATGTAATTTATATCATGTTTTTCCGAGAATTAGCGTGCGCAAAACAAATTCACGGATTTTTTTTTTTAATCATTTCACCACAAGCAAAGCATTTCACTGCCACTATTGCGCAGTGAGTTACATAGGGGAAAGTGATGAGAAAGGGTGGTTAGATATAGGAAATGTCAGAAGGAGGGTGATAGACGGGTAAGGATACCAAGGATGAGGGTTGGGAAGAGTGTTTGAGAGAATGGATGCGAGTTAGTGTGTTACGAGGTATCTATTGACTTTACATTTAAACTCCTGGATGTTCTAGCCGTCGGGGAAGCAAGCATGTGGAAGGGAATTCCACAGGCGGGAAGTGCAAAAAAAAGAAGCTGTTGGAATAGAAATTGCGGTTACATTTTATCGGTTTCAATGTCAAAGGGTGGGACCTAGTTGCTAATCTAGTATCTCGTTCAAATTCGTACCTAGGGGGCACCAGTGATTTAAGTTTATCGGAGCAGAAGCCGTGAAAGTATTTATAGAAGAGGCACAGGGAAGCCATGTAACGCCGGTGAGAGAGTGACTGCAGCTGGTCTGCCAAGTTGGTATCAATCACATTACAGATTCTCCGTTGTATTTTGTCAAGAACCCCGAGGAGAATAGCAGGGGCACCCGACCAGATGGGGCAGCAGTATTCAATACACGGCGGATGGTAGATTTATATATGTGCAGGATAGATTCAGGGGGGAAAAACTTCCGGGTCCTGCACAGAGAACCAACTTTCATAGCAGCGGATTTAGCAATGGATTCGATATAGTCATTCCACTTGAGGTCCACTGTTCCATGCTAATGAGAGGTAGGTGAGATTGTCTATGATGGTTAATTGATAGCAGCTTCTTTTTGGAAGCGTTAAAATTTACGAGCCATTTCTTACCCAAGTCCACTACGGATTGGAGGTCATTTTCATGCTCGGCAGTGTGGTTCGCTTTGTCGCCCACACCAAATTTTTGATCGAGGCGAGAGTAAACTCTGGTGTCATCGGCGTACATGCCTACTTGGAATATTATACTACCGGATTTGGACCAAAAATAAGACCACAGAATGACGTTAAAATCCGAGGAAATTTTCTATCCTTTAAAAGTCAATCGTGCTTAGTTTAATTTCTAACGTACATGTAGACACAAAACAAATGTTGATAAGACAGTGATTTGCCTACATGCAAATACGTTACAAATTAAACAAAGCACGATTGACTTGTAAACGATAGAAACATTTCCACGGATTTTAACGTCATTCTGTGGTTTTACTGTACATTTCTTATGCTTCAAATATAACAGTTGACAAATTGCATAAGAACGTGGAAATTATCCATAAAGGAATTTCTTTATATTTTGTAATGTCATGGTCATGTATGTGTTAAAGCATGAGAATCATTTGAATATTTGAAGCAGGAAAAAATGTACAGTAATTTTTAGCAACACAGTTTTCCTGTTATATTTTTTATCTTAATTCACACCCCTGAAGATGACATCGGAACGAAGTTGAAAGTACATGGCTACCTTAAGAAATGAATGAAAATAACATCTCATTCCTGATATCTTTTGATTGTAATACGCGAAAGATTATCCGTGAGTATGAACGGATTTTATTAAAAATAAGCAAACATAATGCTGGCAATTTATTGAATCTCTCTCTCTCTCTCTCTCTCTCTCTCTCTCTCTCTCTCACATACACACACACACACATACACACACACACACACACACACAGCCTTAGAGATTTGAAAAAGAAATCATTCAGCCGACGGTCAAAAACGAGGGAAAATTTACTCGCCCCAAAATCATTTTACTCGACCGACTCCATTTTTTAAATAGTCGCCAGACGTAAACATCGTGAATCGCCGACGGAAAACAAAAATGTATTTTTTAATTAAAATTTTGAACGTCTTTTAAAAATATTTTAAAATAATAACAACAAAAGTTGATAATTTGATGATAAAATTGTTTTTATTATGTTTGAGCCCTTTTAACATCATGATATGCCGTTTGTTTTTTGGCAATTGAATGGAGGTACCTAAATTCCTAGGTTCTTTCTTCTGTTTGACGACAACCTCCATCTGATATATGTTAAAAAAATAACAAATCTGATTTTCTCAACGATTTTCTATAAAAAATTACTTGTATAATTTGTTTTCTGTGCGTGGTCGAAAGAAGTATGCGTATTTTTTTTCTTTCTTTCGTTTTTACTTTTCGTAAGCAGGAAGGAAGTATAGATGTTGAGTCAAGGATAATATTTTTCAAAATGAAATTCTAAGAATCTGTGAGCGTCTTTAATTTGGGCGACAGAAACATTTTGGCTCCACTCTGGAGGCGTTAATTAAACGAATTTTTACACTTACCGGGACGATAAAAGCGAGTTTGTCAATCTAGATTCCATTTGTCAGATCTTGCTTTGATGATTGCGGGATATCACTGTCTTTTGTTTAACCACATATTGCGACGTAAATCAGGCACAATCCATAAGAGCAAAGAGTTCAATAATGTCAATGTAGGTCATTTAAGTAACTTGTGAATCTTCAATGGCATACTTTTTGGTTGTAAAAAAAATCAAATTTGCTTTTTCTATATTTGAAGGGACACGTTTTATTGCAAGATTTTTAATCGGCCGCGGGTGAGTAAAGCAATAAACTTTAATCGCCCAATTATGTTTTTTATCGAGTGAGTCGATCGGGCGAGTGAAATCCCAAAGGCTCTCCTTCTCTCTCTCTCTCTCTCTCTCTCTATATATATATATATATATATATATATATTGTCATCCGCAGACAGATCTGTTTCACTGTATCACAGCTCATCAGTACGGTTAGACATCGATTAATTTTTAACCCAGGATTGAAACCCGACCGAATTGGTGTCAGTCGGCGATTCTACCTCTGGACAATGAGTGTTCGGTAGAAGAAGGCAGACTTTTTAGCGCATATATTATCATTATACGCGCCCAATAGCCAGAGTGCTCTAATTCATTTTACTGAATGAGCGATGCGTGATATATATATATATATATATATATATACATATATATATGTGTGTGTGTGTGTGTGTGTGTGTGTGTGTGTGTGTGTGTGTGTGTGTGTGAGTGTGTGTGTGTGTTGCCATAAATCCCGAAAAAATGACTAAGAGATAGATGTCAAAAGATTCTAATAATATTAAATATTAACACTGATCCAGCCAGTGGGCTTAAGGTAATTAAATCTATTTACAGGGCCAATATTTATTACATATAAAATAACTCAAATTTTCTTCAATCGAGTGGTCATTTAGGTAAATTTAACATCAGTGAAATCAGAACATATTGATGAGACTGGTATAAAATTTACCCGACGAAATGGCCACGCGATTGAAGAAAATTTGAATATATATATATATAAACTCGTTGTATTAAAACATAGAAACAACTTAGTCTTGCAAATTTTCTTTTGTATTTTCTCATATTTTCTAATGAGGGCTTTTATTTCAAAATTATATTTACGCAAATATTGTCCATATGTTAACCGAGTACTTTCGAACGTCATCGTTCATCATCAGGGTAGAAACTTGGTAAGCTGTGCAATTGATAAGAGGTTTATTACTTCTGATATGTAGTGCCTCTAAAATTTTAAGGCGTCTAATGCCTGTGTGTTGATCAATCTGAGGGGGGGGGTATTAGTCAATTTCATTGTCAACCAAATAGTTAAGAAAACCATTATTGATAAGAATTTGATGTTTGTCAATTGATTATAAAATATTTTATTGGTAGAAGAAATGAGTTTAGCTCTAGAAACCAGGTTGGAAATAATTAATCATTTATATTTAGTGGGACATTCGCTAAGGTAATTAAGGGTGCAATTGTTATCACTTGTAGTTTTTTTTGTATACAAAAGGGGTAAAAGTATCATAATTAGTATAATGTATTTAATCTGTCATATATATATATATATATATATATATATATAGTGTATCGAAGCAGCAAATAATTTTCTAAACCTATACTGTTAAATATAAGAGACAATGAATGTATATTATGTTTAATCACGAGCCATTCTAAA
>JBBBDQ010002446.1:0-27500 GCA_037127315.1 Ascarosepion bandense | reverse complement strand
TAAAAAGATATATACTAACAGAGGAAAAAAGGGGTTTAGTAAAATAATCCATATTTCATAAAGATAGACAATTAAAGGAGACTGGGAAAGCAAGGAATTAAAAAAATTATCAAAAATCATTAAATTTATATATATTTTTAATATCCCAAATTCTAAAAATTAGGAATGTAAAATTTAAGTATTCAAAAAACTAGCTTTATGGCAGCACTTACTAATAAATTCCCTTCTAAGATTCAGGAGCAGGTGCAGGTGCAGGTGCTGGTAAGGTTACTTCAATATTAAAATTTTTTCTAGCAAACACAGACAGGACCTATTACGAAAATTCCTCGGAATACGGGCTGAACCTATTAGTTTCCAGCTAATTACAAGATTCAGCCCTTCCTCTTTCATTTTCCAGAATATCCCTGAAAGGGCTGTCTGTTAGTTTTGACCCGGGTTCGAAAAAGAATATCTGTGGTTAGAAAGTCTCTGCTTAATTTTAATTACATTGAGCTCTCCTCCTGTATCATTTTTTAATATTAAATTTTTTAATATTAAGATTCTTGAAATTTACCTTCCTACTTTTCCGTTTCGGATTAAAGTAATTTAATAAAATAAGAATTATATATATATATATATATATATTTGTGTATTAGGTAGCAGATTTTCTTTTAAACATGTTAGATTAAATAAATTGCCAACATTGTGTTTCCTTATTTGTAATAGAATCCATTCATACTCATGGATAATCTTTCCCGTATTATAATTTAAAGATATAACAAATGAGCTGAGCTGTAATTTTGACAGATGATTTTATTATTCATTTCTCGATGTTCGCAAGTACTTTCAATCTCCTTCCGACATCATCTTCAGGGGTTGAATTCTGATGTGAAAAAAACCCCACAAAACTGTTTTTCTAAAAATTACTGGAAATTTTCTTCTTGCTTTAAATATTACGGATATCGTTAGCCGAGACATCTCCTCAAATATCCGCTCGACATGCACTTTTTTGATCTACCGTCTGCTTGTCCAACTGGTAACTATCTTATTTACACACACACACACACACACACACACACACACACACACACACACACATATATATATATATATATATATATATATATATAACATAGTGATGGTTCACGTATACTGTCTTAATATGTATAGGAAAAACTACTAAAAAGTTGTAAGTTTAAAAATGTATTTCTTTGACAGTATTTATTTATTTCTATTATTATATTTGGTATTTCAGACCGTTCTCGGCCTTTGATCAAAAACAAATGATTTTAAAATTTAAATTAGAAACATTTACACGATGAGCGTTCGTCCGAGAGATTTTTTACATCACGTGACGCAGAAAGCGACAGATTTTTAAAAATATTTGTAACGTAAACCTCTCTTTAATAATACTTATAAATATTGTTTTAAAGAAAAAAATTTTAAGTGTATCTAAAAAATGTTTAACTATTGAAATATTTGTAAAGATTCAAAACACCTAGGTCCCTATTTAACCCTAGCCTGTATGTATTTAATTTTAAAATCCAGTATTTTTCTTTCTTCCTGCGTGAGTATATAGAACTAAAATTAGTATCTATTAGTAAAATCTGCAGTTTTCTAATGTGTGTCCCGGTTGATTGAAGTGTACTGCTATGGGGGAATACGGGTTGTTTTGGTGTATGCTTAGTTTGTGATTATTGAAACGGAATCTAAAGCTATTTCCAGATTCACCAATATATCCACTATTTGGACATATTGAACAGAAGAGAAAGTATATTATGTTTTGGCTCTCACAGGTGAGGCGTGGTGGGTATAATTTGATGTTGTTGTTGGGTAGAGAAAATACTGTATCGTTACTAAATATTTGCATACTAGATAGCGAGATTTCTTACATTGGAAATTCCCAGATAGGTTTGTATTTTTTTAGATATTTGGTAGCAGTGAGGATAGCTGATCGGTTGGGTGCTTGTTTCATTGCATTTATGGGTGGTTTATCAAAAATGTCTTTGATTTCTTTGTTTGATTGGAGGTTCTTGTCATATTTTTTTAAAATTTTGAATAAGTGTGTGGGAACAGTGATTGTGGTTTTAAACTATGGGAATTCGGTTGTTGTTTTTTCTTTTCTTGTATGTGAGAAGTGTGTTACGATTTATGTGGATGGTTTTATTTAGTGCTTCTTTTATTATTTTTATTGGGTATTTACATTTTAGAAATTGCTTTATTACGTTGTTAATGTTGTTTAGAAAATCTGGATGGTCTGAGCATATGCGTTTGATTCTTAGAAATGAGCTGTATACGATAGATTTTTTTTAATTTGAGGGGATGACAACTGTTAAAGTGTAGGAATTTATGTTGGTTTGTGGGTTTGTTGTATAGACTGGTGGAAAGTGTATGTTTGTTTAATTTTATCATGACGTCTAAGAAAGGGACGGATGTGTATGAGTACTCCATGGTAAATTTAATTGTATTGTGAAAGTTGTTGCAGAAAGTAAAATGTTTTTTAATTTTTCTAATTCATGAGTCCATAATAAGAAAATGTCACCAATGTATCTAAAATAATGTGATGGTTTATATTCTGAATCGTCTAGTATTTTTTCTCATAGAATGTGCATAAAGATATTGGCATATCTAGGTGTCATTTTCGTGCCCATTGCTGTGCCACTAATCTGTAAATAGTGTTTGTTGTTGAATTTAAACTTATGTGTGAAAATGAAATTTATTAATTGGCATATATTTGTAATTTGGTTGTTAGGTAATTTGCTTTTACTAAGGAATTCATGGCAAGCTGATACTCCTTCAACATGTGGAATGTTCGTGTAGAGAGACGTAACATCCATCGTAACTAGGATATTATCATCGTGGACTAAGTTAATGTTTTGTAATTTGTTGAGAAAGTCAGTAGTGTCTCTAATATAACTAGGTATGTCAGGCAATAAAGGTTTTAGGATATTGTCTATGTACCCAGATATAAATTCTGTGAGGATACCAATGCCTGATATTATGGGTCTACCAGGTGGTGTGATATTAAGGGCTTTTGAAATTTTATAGATCTCTTCATTATTTGATTGTTGGTTGGATGAAGAGGTGTTAGGGTGTTTTACTGAAATGATTTTGGGGAGTTTATGTAGTTTTGGGATAGTGTAGAATGTTGCTGTTTTGGGGTTCTCAGGAAAAAGAGATTTTATTTTATTTTTTATGTTGTGATTCAGGTTCTGAATGAGAAGTGATAATTCTGTTTTGTAAGTGAAAGTCGGATCTAGAGGTAAGGGTACATAGAACTTGTTATTTTGAAGTTGTGATTCTGCTTCTTTAATATAGTTATTAGTGCATAAGATGGTTATAGCTCCGCCCTTATCGGCTGGTACGATAATTATGTCTCGGTTGTTTTTAAGTGTATAGATGGCTTGGTGTTCTATTTTGGATAAGTTGTGTGTTTTTATTTGGTGTCCTTTGTTTTTTAAGAAGTTATCCATGTGTTGTCTGGCTTTGTTGGCATATTGATCCAAGTGCTGGTTACGTCCGCTTGGTGGAGTCCATAGGTTATTATTTTTCGCAAGAGGAAGTTTAGAGCATCATTGGTTAGCGCTGTTGTCTGTAGAAGTAGATTTGTTGTCAGAGAAATATTCTTTTAGTCTCAGTCTACGAAGGTATTTTTCCATATCGTAGCAAAGGTTTAGAGGGTTTAGTGGTTGTGAGGGGCAGAATGATAATCCTTTATTTAATAAAGAGGTTTCTCCTTGGGTGAGAGTATATTTAGATAGGTTTGCGATGTGATTATCAGCAGAGGTGTTATGGGTGTAGCGTACATAATGAGATCTTCGTGGAATCTGTTGTATTAAGTAGTTATTCAGGTGAGGTATGTTGTAAAATAGGGTTCTCAGCAATTAGTTTATTGAGTTTTTGGTTTTTCAAAAATATACATTGTGTCAGCTTTTTTTTGGTATAGGAAATTGAGTGTTTTTTTTTTTTTGTTTTTTTTACTTAAAAGTATTGGAAAGGAGAAAGTGTTAGAGAAAATAACTGATTTTTTTAGATAAGTTCATGTAGAAGGATTTCTTAATGTAAGCAGAGTTGTGCGCAAGGTTTCTTAATTGCGTGGAGGTTCTGTTGTATATATGTTGAGCTTTTTGTTTATGCGATGTAATAAAGTTGTATTGGAAGTAATATTTAAATTTGAATGCTTTTGGTATTAATTCCATTTTTTTGCAAAGTCCGAGAAATATAATGGCCGAGTGGATTTGTGCCAATTTGTAGAGAACTTTTTCTAGTTTTCTTCTATCGTGGAGTTTTTTGCCGTTTAAGTAGGGTCCAAATAACAAAATCCTCTGAGTAAATGGTATCATGGCTGAAACTAAGAACAACAATTTTACCTACTTAGAGCCAAATCCGAAGCAAAAAATAAAATATAAGGGCTGAAAAAATACTAACATACAGGCAGATAAACAGACACACACACAAACATCTTGCCTTTTATATATGTATATTATCGATTTTCTCCACTATTGTAAGAACTGCAAGCTTGAAACTTCTGAATATCGTTTCTTATGTCTTTGTCGATAGGTGTATCAAATTGGATTAAAATCGGACCACTCCTTCTATCACCCGATTTTTTCGATTTTCGATTTTTGATATTTGTCGAGGGTACCTCGACACAAAACTTAGCTAAGAACACTCACAGACGGTTATAGTACAACTGTGTAAATTTTCAAGAAAATTGGTTTAGCCTTTTCGGAGTCTATAGGTAACAGACACACACACACACACACACATACACACACAGACAAAGTTCCATTCATAAATAAGTTTATATATATATATATATATATATATATATATATATATATATATATATATAAAATACATATATATAATGAAATAAAATTAAATGTTTAAACATTATTTCAGACTCAAAATTGTGCATATATGATATCTTCCCAAAATCAGTTTTGAAATTTTAATTATTTAATTTTTTTGTTTTTGTTTTTTGTTTATGTATATGAGCACTGTCTTCACGGTATCTTTCAGAAATTCCCTGGCTGATCTTAAATGGGAACGGATTTCGATAGAAAGAAAGAAAGAAAGAAAGAAAGAAAGAAAGAAAGAAAGAAAGAAACATACACACATACAAACATACATACAAACATACATACATACAAACAAACATTATTGATTACCGTGTGCATTTAATATCTATTCAAATCTATGTGCTTGGACCAGGATGCCATTGTTAGTAAAATTACGATGGCACTTGAGTTCAAGCAGGTAGACAATAAATATTGATGCATATCAAATTAATTGCAGGAGTTATTAGGCCATAGGAAAGAGACGTGCATTTCAGGAACTAAGTGCATTTCAGAATTATTGTATACAGATGTAAATATCAAGTACTTTGATATAGTATAACTAAAAAGAGATAAACAAAAGAACAGTAGTAGGCAGGTAAAATTATTAATATTAAAATTATAATAATAGTAATAATAATACGTCGATCCACACGGAAATAGATCGCAAGTAAGATTCTTTTTAGTAATGCTCACCGACGTATCACTCAAGGAAGATGTTTACCCTTGTTAAATCTGATGAAGTTCAGCGGGAACAAAGGCCGAAAAGTTGTTTTTAAAACAAGAAATATTAGAAGAATAACCCCTTTTCTAACATTATATCACATTCTTTTAGTGTCTGTCGTCATAATTTATAAGCTTCTTTCATTTTTGAACCGAACTCTTTATGCAATCCATCCGAACGTCTTGTTGTCAACCTGCATTCCATACTTGGGTGATATTTGGCTCCAGTTTCACTTTTGCGAGTAGTATCATGTATAAGCACTCCGAATTAGAAATCGGAGAGTTCGAATTCCAGTCAGGTTTATTATAATAACTTTCTATAAAATACTTTTGGAAAAGGTATTTATTTATCTTTACCCCGAATATGGGTTTAAATATCACTTTCAAGATGAGCTGAGTCAACAAAAAAGAGGATGTCTCATCAAAACCGCATGACAAACATGGTCTTTGGAGCGAGTTGGATCATGTTCTTCTTTAACCGGGGTGGGTATAAAAGAAAACCTCGCTTCTCCATTTGTTCTATTAAACTTGTCTACACTACCAGTCCCAGGAATTGAACTCGCAAAGCAGGATAAGACAGAGATTTCGAGACAGTCGGAGATTACAATGCGTCCAAAATGGGAGTATAACCACCAAGGCCAAGAGTTTGGGACGATTGAAAAGGAGTGTCAGATTGTGTTTTTGGTTTTTTTTTATTTTCATTTTTGTTTCATTTTTTTTTTCGACTTGTGAATCTTTTACAACTTAAGTTCACGCATAGAAACACACACACACACACACACACACATGCGTCTAATTTTTATTTTTGTTTTAAACAGCGCGCACTGAATCTATTGACGTGCCCATTATAAAGAAAAAAAAACTTGCTCGGCTATTTCAAATACGAGAATCCTTTAAATAATTAAATTTTAGGTAATATTAATGTCGGGCTATATATATATATCCTGGTGATTAGAACCAAAAATTTTAAAATTTTCGAAGTCTTTAAACAAGTCATGCCCCTTCTGTCTATATGAAAAAATATATATTATTTTTTTTAATCAAAATCTATTAAATAAACCTAATGAAATAAATTTCATATGTAAACTTTGCAAAGCGTTCACCTTTGAATATGGTTAATAAAATTCTTCATTAAAAAGTATTTATTAACTTATATATATATAATAATTTGTTTTATATGATGAAAGAATAATAAGAAAATAGATATTAAAAAATTAAATTGATACTTCAAGTTTTAATAATTAAATTGACATTAAAAATCGTATTAGAATATAATCATAATATAATAGATTTTATAAAAATAATAAATGAATTTTAAATTTTTTAATAAATAAATAGATATTAAAAAGTATTTTAGAAATTAAGAGTTTTATGAAAAAGTAGAATAAAATGCATTGTGAATCGAAATAAAAATAGCAAAATTACACTCAAAGGTCCCTTTAAGTCAGATCAAATTCAAAAATGTGTCTTGTCTTTCTATTTTGCTTCAGAAAATGATGAGATAAAGAGAAAACTAAGAGAATACTTTTGTAACAATAAGGGATAGATTAACGGAAATGCGGTTTAGACAGGGGTTTTGATAGACTGATAAGTTTGCAGTTAAGATTGGAAGAAGAAATCCTGTATTCCCCAAAATATAAAATTTTTCCAAATATAAAATGGATCTCTATTCTGATTAGTTAAATTTACACACACATACATTTTTTCTGTCTTCCCAGATCCATAAATAGCAAACGTATGGTTCTTATACTCAAATGAAAACCTTTTTCAGAAAATTGAGCTAACATTGCCTGATGACGAGATAAAATATCGAAACAGAAATTTCCGTGTCGCAATGTAAGCTATATTAATTTTAATTAAAAAACAAATTATATATATATATATATATATATATATATATATATATATATGAAAAACTACTAAAAAGTTGTAAGTTTAAAAATGTATTATTCTGACTGTATTTATTTATTTCTATTATTATATTTGATATTTCAGACCGTCCTCGGCCTTTCATCAGAATCAATATATATATATATATATATATATATATATATATATATATATATACATAATTTTTTTCTAGACCATATATATATATATATATATATACATAATTTTTTTCTAGAGCACATATATATATATATATATATATATATATATACTCTCGAAAAATTTTTCGATAATCTGCAATTTCATGGGTAATACATATTTCGCAGCAAAAAAAACGTGCTGCTCATCAGACCCAAATGATACAACAGTTAATATTAAAAATAACCCAGAAAAGAATTACATTCAGACGCTCGAGTGCCCATATCGAAAATAGACATTTGTAGCGGTAATCTACGAAAAACATTTCCTCGCCCATTCAAAAACAAAGAAAGAAAGAAAAAGAAAAATATAGAAAAATCAGAAACGTAAAAAAAGGAAAGAAAAAGACAAAGACAAAGAAAAAGAGAACGAACAATATAAAGAGGAAGGAAGTCAACGTTAACGTCTTAGATCGATACCAGCGTCTATTGCAATACATCTAATAATTCATATTCATTACAAATAAAAATATAGCTACTAGTAATATTATATTATAATTATAGTTATAATTATTTTAAAAAAATTAAGAAATATATAAGAAAATGATAAATTTAATATTAAAGACAATCTTTAAAAAATGATCTTAAATAATAGTAATAAGAATAATATAAAAATAGTAATAATAAATATATAAATATATAAAAAATATATACAATAACACTAATAATGATATTAATAATAATAAAAATAATAATGTTAATAATATCACTTAAAAAAACAAGTAAAGAAGCTAACATACACCAAAATAAATATATCATATAACACTTAAAAAATAAAAAATAAATAAAATTAAAATATATATACATACATACATATTCCCCTCATATATATATATATATATATATATATATATATATATATATATATACATTTATACTCACATACATATTCAAATACACACATACATCATCATACAACCAAATGTTAAATTAATTTAAATAACAATTTTGACCTAAGTTATTTTATACTTATTCGTATGCCTGAATTTAAATATCAATTCGTTTCGTTGATTAAGAAGTTGGATTATTTTATTTGATAATATATATATATATATATATATATATATATATATATATATATATATATATATATATATATAATTTAAGGTATGCTATATTTTGGGGTAAAATTATAAATAACCGAGACGGAGCGTTAATCTTTATATGCAAATATAAAATGGACACTGGTGTCAACACCGAGCGGGGATATGCTTTTAGTGAATTTTCAGGCCATTAGATTGCGTTTAACATACATGTACATATATATATATATATATATATATATATATATATATATATATATGAATTGCTGTAAGATGCTGATCAAATACTGATTGCGATACGGCAGAAAGATCAGATAAAGAACTAATAAGAAATGTTTTCTTGAATTAAAATTCATCAGAAAATGAGTTAATTAAAATAAAAAAAGAAGTTCTAGTATTCTTTCTTTTTTCTTGATTGATTTTCATTGGTTTATCAGGTTTCAGGCTCATTCGACTAGTTAAATAAACTTTAGCATAACTTATGTCATTTCCAATTTAAGGAAAGACAGCTCGTCACTTTGATGTTCTAAGAAATCAACAAATTCTAACAGTAACAGAAATACCGTCAACAGTATGTCTGCAACTGTTTGATTCAGACGATAATTTATATTTGTAAATGTGTTTGAGTTTGAGTTTTGTTTAACGGCATATCAACACCTCTGTGGGTTATTTAATGCCAAAAAGGTGGGGTTTTAAGGTATTTTTAGTTTATGTTGTTCGGTTATAGTGGAAAGGTTTATTTACTCAGATTTTAATGAACATTTTTTGTTTTTATTCTTTTGTTATTTTAGAAAATTGAAAATGTCTTCTAGTTTTGTATTCAAAAATGTTTTGCTGAGAATAATTATTTTTTCTTCAAACATGTATATATTTCTATAAAAGTCAATTTTATATATATACAAGTCTATTTTTAACTTTCATAGTTTTTTACCCCACTTTAGGGGTTAACTATTTGCCCATAACTGGGACCATAACAGGTGCTACCACTCCGGGTCAGAGTGAACCTGGGAACAACAGCAATTAAGAGATGGATCGATGCTCCTCACAACCTCCCAATCAGAGGCCTTGCTGCCGGATGCAGTTTACCGTCATACCCAGGACACTTGTAAATGTGTGTTTATGTAAGTAGAAGAGAATATAATGATATTATCAACCTGTTAATTTTTACACCATTTAAACGGAAAGTTCGGAAAAAAGTTCCTTAGTTAATATTGATGACTAAGAACTATAATATTAATGAACCCGAAAAGTATAATTTCCTGAATAACTGTTTTGTTTCATTTTTACAGCAAAGTTTGTCCTGTACATTTTGGAGAGCGAACACAAGTGGTATAGGGTTGCGTTAATGGGTAGTTTATACGGATAGAAGGAGGAGATAAGGATTAACTCTACATTTGAACAGGTTAAGATTGTAACGATCGGGAAAACATTCTTTTTCGAATCGGTTCCACCGAGCAGTGGTTCGCGGAAAAGGCTGTTCAAGTGAACCTTCTCACCGATGTAAGACGGAGGAAATGTGGGTGATTTGCCACTATGTGAAAGGGCCTGATAGGTCCTGGGTGAATCAAGGAATGTAATTCGTCCGAACACTTTGCATGGTAGTAGCGATAGAGCTGTAAGAGACTTACGACATCCCGCCTGAGATTGAGAGAAAGAGAGAGAGAGAGAGAGAGAGCGAGAGAGAGAGAATGGGGGTGGTTAAAGTGTAGAAAGTAATTCTTCTCAAACAAGGAATCAGGGGCGCTTTGGAACCGCCGAATATAATGAATAGGTAATGAACATGTATACACCTTGGTTCCCCTTTACTGGTATGAGATTGGCTGGTGACAGCCATAAATATAGTTTAAAGCGAGGTCGTCCAGAGATTTTTCACTAGAGGTCTATTGGTCTTCGACTAAAATCTACGACTATCGATCTACGTCTACTGACTACGCCTACGTCTCAGGATAGTGTATACGACGAGTACCGTATATTACGGCTACGTACTAGATTGGTCTACCCCGTTACATTTGCATTAACCACTTAACTACCTCGAAAGGTTTCTGATATATCACGGAAATATATAACCGGGTCTTCAGGTTCGTTGGCTCTTTAGGTTAGATACTTTCTTTGTTTGCTCTACTTGTGTATTGAGCGCTTTTTGTTTTAGGTTACTCGTCTCGGTTTTTTTTTTCTTTGGTCTACGTACTTTGACTGATGTTCAAGGGCTTAGCTCCTTTTTTTATTACCATTTTTTGCTTCCGCGTATATACTCGGGAGTTTTTCGAAACGAGTATAGCGATAAGTTTACACGCTAAAACGTCTGCCTTTTTCTACAGAGCGCCCATAGCCCAGAGGTAGAATCGCCGACTGACGCCACTTCGGTCGGGTTTCAATCCTGGGTTAAAAGCAAGCGGAGTCTAACCGTATTGATGAGCTGCGAAATAGATGTGCCAGCGGATGACTATATATATATATATATATATATATATATATATATATATATATATTCCTTTCTGGGACATAGAAAACTTTCAAAACTGAACATTGTGAGCTGGGCAGCTACAGCCCAATAAGTACTGTATTTTCGGCCTGATCTGACTTTTATAATGGTGGAGGATAACATGAAAAGTCAGGTATTATTTCGATCTGTACAGAAAATCAATTGTTTTACCTGCATCTTTAGCGATGGATCGCATCCAAGAATTCTGCGGTAATAGAATGTGGCTAGTGGAACGTAAAAGATGTTGGAATATGGGAAAAGCGGAAACAGAATAAAAATAACAGTATATATTCACTAAGAATAAGATTATATATATATATATATCCCAGACAAATCTGACGCCAAGGCCTAAATCCGGACTCTTTTCCTCTTTTTCCCTTACTCCTTTCTCTTTCCCTTTTTTTTCTTCTTATTTTTATTTTTTATTTTAGTTTCATTTTTGTTTTTTTATTTTTATACTTCACTTCAGTTAAAGAAAATGCTTATTCCAGCAAATTTTTTATACCAAATGGAAGGAATATTGTAAGGTCTGATGAAATTAACTAATTAGCTCATAGAAATGAACTATAGTTTATAACCATTTGAAATGGCGTGTTTAGCTTTCCTTTATAAAAATAATTTGCTCTGCATAACATCCATTGAGCTCTCTCTATAGATATAACTTAAAATTTTATATTAAGTTAATCTCACCGTTTATCCTCACCGTTTACTGACTGAACACACACACACATACACACACACAAAAATAGAGTTGTTCAAACGTGAAAAATTGGTAGAGAATAAAAAGTGTACGTTTTGTGCAAAGTGCATATTTATTGTAGTTGTTATTATACGTTATGATACATTAAGTGTCCATAATGGTATTTGTGACGCTTCACGTGTTTCGAGTCTGAAGTTGACTCGCTTCAGGCGAATAAACTTGTGACTTTACTTATCGAGTTCTTTTTGTTTCTGTTGGCCAAGGTGTTGTTTATAAATAAGCATAAATAAGTAAGTATGTGAGTAAGTAAATCAGTAAATTAAGTGTTTGCCAACCGGCTGAAATATTTGTGGGATTTCATATCAGCACGTATATAAGTGGATAAATAAATAAATAAATTACTGGCCACCAATTTGAAATGATATTGGGGTGGGCTTTTTCACATCAGCAAGTTGAGTTTATCTTGGAGTCGCCTTCGTAATCTAGGATTTCTTTTTTGAGTTGCGAAATTAGTCTTTTATTGTTTTCTCTCGGTCATCTCGCTTTTTTATATTGCTTTGCGATACTTTTTGATTTTAGTGCGCGCGTGTGTGTGTGTGTGTATGTAATTATGCGTGTGTGAGAGCGTTTTTTTTTTTCATTTCGTCTTTATGCTTTAGAATTGGGTTTTTTTATGGGTCATCTGGTTATTTTGGATGTGCGTTGTGGTGCATTGGATATCGGCTGGAAGGAGAAATCGAATTCAGCTGAATTCATTGCATTCACTTACGCGCAAATACCTTTGGAAAATGTATTAATCCACCTATTCCTTCCAGTTATGGGCTAAATAACAGGACAGATTGAGTTCTATAGCCATGGTCGGCAATCAGTCTACCGCAGAAAGCAATGGCAACCTACTGCGGGATAATCTTCTGCCCAGTTAGTCATGTCTCGCCCAAACGTGTTTCACGTATGACACTTAACTGTTTGGATATTTTTATTGTTTGAGGTTACCATTTGAATTTAGTGTGTGTGTGTGTGTGTGTGTGTGTGTGTGTGTGTGTGTGTGTGTGTGTGTGTGTGTGTGTGTTAAGTTTGTTTTATGAGACATCACCTTTATTCTTTTAAGAATATCATTTGCAGAAACCAGACGTCTTTGGCTAGGTTTTCCTGACACTTAAAGAAAACTAATAAAATGCCCACGATAAAATGAAAAACAATAAAAAAAACACAAACATGTAGGTCTTTAAATGACTCATGCACTTTGTGTTTACATAAAAAATTATATATTCTCAGAAGTATGAAAGAAAAAGATTTACTAAACTTTACAAATGAAATTAACTATGTTTTCTCGACACTGTTTAAGCTGCATTCTAGATAATTAAAATTTTGTCAACAATAAAGAAATATAAACATTAATATATATGACAGAAATAATGACTCTAAAATAACGTCACACTAGACATAAAAAGAAAACTCTTTATTCTAACACAAATAGGTTTTTAAAAGTGTAATAAACAAAATAAAACTTAAAAGGGTAATGTCGGTGCGAATGAAAATAAAAATAAATTCTAGTAGTCGCATATAGCTAAAAAGGAAATAACAGTAAACTTAATACACTATTAGCATGGATACCTTAAAATAAATAAATGACGCTCTAATTTGAGGTATTTATATCTTGTAAGGTATTTATATCTGGTAACTCAAAAAATCTCTCACATTTGGAAAAAAAATACCGTTAGTCACTCAAAAAATATTTACTTGAAGATGGAGTCATGGTAAATATATGATTCCGAAACATAGGAAATTCGCTTCCACTCATGAAAGTTTTTTTAATTGGGAGAACCTGACGTAAAATGTGAGTGTTGTGAAAAATGAAATGGTCTGTGATGGGAGAAGAGGAATTAAGTGCTAGAATCTGATCACAGCTAAACCTAGGAAACACTCCTGTCACTTACACAACGAAGGTCTGCAAGACCTGATATAAACAGACTCCAGCATCTTCAAATGAAAAAGTAAACAGCCTCAAAAATGAGAGTGTTCGCTGGGTATTCCTGTGAGCAGTCTCTAACAATTCATTCGCCTTTTTGCATCATAAACCATTTCATTTTTCACAACTCATATACTTTACGTCAAGTTATCCTAATTAAAAACTTTGAGAAACTGGATAATGCGTGACTCTTCAGAAATGAATTGAGTTCTTTCGGTGACTGGCGTGTGTATACACTGGTTATATACAACACGTTAAAATTTCCATTCTTTGATTCCATTCCTCGATAGCTTAGGGAGTAGCGACTTCGACTGACACCAAATCGGACGAGTTTCGATCCCGGCCAGAAGCAATTGGATGTGTCTAGCCACACTGATGAGCTGTGATAAAGCGAAACAGGCTTGTATGTGGATGACTAATATATATATATAATATATATATATATATATATATATATATATATATATACACACACACACACACAAACACATATATGTATATATATATATAAGTATAGGTACGTATGGATGGAATAATATTTCGTATCCAAAGAAACAGTATTCTTAAAAAACTGCTCAATACAATGTAGAGCTAATAAACTCATTCAACTTGAAATAAACCTCATCACTTGATCAGACACAAGAAGTGTCGAAACAAAATAGCTACTTTTGTAGCGACAATATAACATATTCACGTTATAATTTCTGAACACACACACACACACACACACACATATATATATATATATATATATATATATATATATATATACATATAAGAAAATTTTAAAAACAGTTTCCAATTCGGCTATAATGCGTGACTCTTCAGAAATGAATTAAGTTCTTTCGGTGACTGGCGTCTGCTTACATACAAGACGTTAAAATTCCTCTTCTCTGACCCCATGCGCCGATGGCTTAGGGAGTAGAGACTCCGACTGACATCAAATCGGTCGAGTTTCGATCCCGGCCAGAAGCAAGTGGATATGTCTAGCCACACTGATAAGCTGTGATACAGCGAAACGGGTTTGTATGTAGATGACTAATATATATTATCCTCATTATATCCTCTAACATAAAAATTATAACTCTTAATGCAATCCTCAACTTCTATACCACAAAAAGTCTGTTTACGCTCTCACGTCTCACGCCCCGATTAAGCACTGTAGAGAAATGGTAGAATTTGAAAAAACAGTAGCTACTCACACATCTACGCATCGTTTATTCAGGAATGAATTTGAGTACTTTCGGCTACTGGTGTGTGTTTACATTGTATATAACACGCTAAAGTCCGCCTTGCTCTACCAAGTGCCAATAGGTCGGAGGTAGAATCGCCGAATGATGCCAATTCGTTCGAGTTTCAATCCTGGCTGGAAGCAATCGGATGTCTAACCGTACTGATGAGCAGCGAAACAGATCTGTCTGCGGATATATATATATATATTCTTTTACCTGCACCTTTAGCGACGGATTGTATATAGCAATTCTATTGGATGTGAGGTGTAATTTTGATTTCCAATTTTCCTTCAGAGCACTGTGGTAAAATCTCGAGGAAACATTGGTTTATCGTGATTGGCGATGGAATCGTCTGTCATCACAATGTGGAATATTGAATTAATAGTAACATAAACAAGAAATAAAAGTTTCTACTTGAAATCTGCTATAATTCATAAAAACTATATACACTAGCAGTATAGCCCTGCGTTGCTCGGGTGCAATGAAAGCTTTAAAACAAAGCCATGGTCAGTCTTAGTCTATCGAATATTTGTGTGAAGTTTGGTAAGAATCGGATAAAAATTGTGGTTTTGTATGAAGGACATACAGACAGATAAACACATACACACACACACACACACAAACGTATTGTGTTTTATATATATATATATATATATATATATATATATATATATATATCTTATCGATTTTCTGTAGTATTGTAAGAACTTCAACCTTGAAAGTTCTGATTATCGTTTCTTATGTCTTTGTCTATGAGTGTATCAAATTTGATTAAAATCGGACCACTCCTATGACACGATTTTTTCGATTTTCGATTTTCGTTATAAAAATTAGATAAGAACACTCGCAAAAGTGTAAAATTTCAAGAAAATAGGTTCAGCCGTTTCGAAGTCTATAGGTAACGGGCACACACACACACACACACACACACACACACACACACACACACACACACACAGACAAAGTTTCATTTATAAATAAGTTTATATATATATATATATATATATATATATATATATATAAGAGAAAAATTATAGTTCAACAAAGTATTTATTAGCGAAAAACAGTATCATTTGAGTTTTTTTAATTATATTGATTAAAACTGATATTGTTATTTATTTCATCTATTATTATTTTTTTCAGTCTTTGTCTATACATTTTTTCAGTCTTTGTCTATACATTTTTTTCAGTCTTTGTCTATACATTCTTTTCAGTCTTTGTCTATACATTTTTTTCAGTCTTTGTCTATACATTTGATACACTGTAATATGTTCATTATTTAAATTATTTAGACTATCTTCCTCAAATTTATTGCCACGTTTAGGACGTTTCGGCCGTTGTAGGCTACGGCCTTCTTCAGGTCCTAAGACTATTGAACTGAATCCATTATTTCGATCACTAGAGTAAATGGTTCTCATTTCATGTTTTATACCACTTCCGGATGGCATGCAGCTATCTCCCTTGATCTCAACTCTCTAAGAAGATTGTTCGTCATTGCTGTAGCCATTTATTGAACTCAAAACTCTCTGGGTTAAGTCGCTGGATTAACGTCTGTATCTACTGCTCTATATGCCCTCGAGGACATGGCAATAAAGATGATCACACCAGTTCGAACATTATAAATAATGCATTATTTTTATGTAACTTATTATAGACATACGCATTCATATTATAGTATATATTATATTATCTAAACTTATTTATAAATGGAACTTTGTGTGTGTTTTTGTCTATGTGTGTGTGTCTGTGTGTGTGTCCATTACCTATAGACTCCAGAACGGCTGAACCGATTTTCTTGAAAATTTACACAGTTGTACTATAAGCCTCTGCGAGTGTTCTTAGCTAAGTTTTGTGTCAAGGTACCCCCGATAATATCGATAATCGATAATCGAAAAAATCGGGTTATAGAAGGAGTGGTCTGATTTTAATCAAATTTGATAGACTCATAGACGAAGACGTAAGATACGAAATTCAGAAGTGTCAAGGTTGCAGTTCTTACAATCGTGCAGAAAATCGATTCCACTGTCTTTGTGGTACGGTTTAAACGTGTTATTCGAAAGTGTAAAATAATACCTTAAAAAATAATTATTTTAAGGTTGGATGAAAATTTCTATTTCAAACCCAAGGAATCTAAAAAGCTTGATGAAATTTTTTTAGTATCAGAGAGAATAGTGGAACTTTACAATTACGGACAATAATAAGACCGTCATCTCTATATAGACAGATCTGTTTTAGAGTCAGTGAGCTTACAAAGAATTGTTTTTTAAATCTGCGCTTTAGCAGAGTCACATGCACCTATAAGGACGTCGAAATTATCAGACTGGCTTTGAATCTAAGTAGAAATTGCTATGGATATTAACCAATGAGTTCTCTGTATCAATCTGTTTCTTTAATAATTTATATTAAAAATATCTATTTGAATAGATAACGGATCTGATATTATTATGCACACACACATACATACACAGACACATATATATATATATATGGTATATTGTTAGGTCTTGAAGGCTGTCACAATGCGTTGAGTAAGTTAAAAGAAGGTAAAAAGTTTTTGGATATTACCTATTTATTATAAATTAATATTTCGAGATCAAAACCTCATCTTCAGAATGACAGAGAAGCGTGTGTCTGTCCGAATGAGTTCCTGGCCTTTCAAAGAATAGTCATTTCTGGCTGTCTGCTGCTGCTGCTGTCATTAATTTTACGGTGTGTTTATGTATGCGCGCACGCGTGTGTGTGTGTGTGTGTGTGTGTTTATGGTATATGTGTGATTTATAGTTGGGACATATATATATATATATATATATATATATATATATATATATATATATATAAATTTAACACAAAATTTTGTATCACCTCCTCTGGGGTCATTCAAAATTCGTGAGATGTGGTGATTCGAAATTTTCTGTTTAATAAATGTTTGCTCTGTAATTAAATACATTGAGCACTTTTGTGGACCATTTTTAATATTTTATAACATTTACTGTTATATTATAAGGATACACTTTGATTATTTACCAAGGAATTTACTATGGTTGAATAATAAGAAGACAACCGGTAATAATTTAGTAGATGTTTTGGACATTCTCATCCTAATGAGCATTGGCGCGTGAAGGGTTAAAGAGAGAAGGTAAATGTTTAAACATTTACCGCTTAATTTTTTTAACATATCACCCCAAGCAAGGCGAAAACGCCACTGATGCGCAGGGGGCTACGTAAGGGTAAAAAGATTGGAAAAGAGAAAGCCGGAAACCACATCCTAACCAGGAAACAAGGGATGAGCCTCTTCAGCTGTTCAATAGATGAGGGTGGAGTGTGAAGCGGGCAATAGTTTAGTCTATCTACTCTAATTGAAAAAAAAGAAAAAAAGAAAAGAGTGAAAAGATTGGAAAAGAGAAAACCGGAAACCGCATCCTAAACAGGAAACAAGGGATGAGCCTCTTCACCTGTTCAATAGACGTGGGTGGAGTGTATACACTTATAAAATTTGCATTTTCTCCTCTCGTTTATCTTATTTATCCGTTGAGAGTTTAGATGTTAGGTGTGTGTTGTGGGTTGATGGATATCGGCTCGCAAAAAGAAATCGAACATTTGAGTTTGAATTCCAGACGAATTCGTCGCATTCACTTTCGCACAAATGCTCTTGTGAAAGGTATGAATCCATCTCTTCTCCTTCCAGGTATGAGTTGAATAGCATGACACATTGGGTTCTGTAGTTTTGGTTGGCATCTGTTCTACTACACAAAGTAATGGCAACTTACTGCGGGAAAATCTGTGTAGTCAGTCAAGTCTCTTTCAAGACATGATCGACTAGGTTTGTATTACTTCTGGCAATTAACTGAGTTGCTAGTACAATTAAAAATGTAACATAAATCATTATTTGTATGTTATAAATTATGACTTTATAATTTCCGAGTAATTTCGACTTAAATATTGAATAATATTTTTATTTTTATTTTTCCTATCTCTTTCGAAATATTTTTTAATCTTTTTGATATTTATGTACGACTGTTTAGAGTGAATGTATGTGTGTGTGCGCGTGTGTGTGTCCATTGAGACAGTGGCCAATATTAGAATATATTGAGCGACATATAAATTAAAAACAACTTTGCAATAATGTTAACTGGGCTCTGCTAAAATTTAATATTTTCACTTGTCTTCCAGAAAAATCGCGTGTATTAAGAAGGTATCCTTCTCTCCGACAGAATAAATGAAACGCCACGCCTTCCTCCAAAAAACAAGCGATTGATAACTGCTTGAAAGTGGCGTAGTAAAATGCAGGAATGACAGGCAAAATTATCTGCTCAGATCTTACTGTGTAATTACATTGATTTACTTCATTTTCGTTTTATCAGTAATAGTCCCGGTGGAACGAGTTCCATACTTTGTCGTCGTGTTTTCCTTCCAAATCCTCATAATCACAGCGTCCATTGAGGCCCTCGGTACTGTGGTCAAGTTCTAGATTGAAGTGTGACCTTACATTTGTTTTAATTCTCTCCAGGCAACATGATTATGTCTCTAAGACGCAAGTGATTCCTCTACATGAAAGAGAATGAAAAGACTTTAGATGGAACAGTAAACCTAATTCTTAATAATAAACAATAAATAAGCCCCTTCAAAAGACGGGGAGAAGTCTGAACTGGACGGTAGACAAAACTATCAACACCCACTGAGAAAGAAAAAGAAAAATAGAAAGTAAAAATTCAGATTTTAGAAGACGTTATATGTAGAAGTAAACAGAAAAAATTCTAAACCAGAAATAATGCAAAAAAACAGGGATGAGTGTGAACCAATCTATCCCACCTGCAGTAAAAATAAATAAATAGTAAATAAAATTTCAAATTTTAGGAGGTGACGTTAGAATTATAGAACTGAAGACACGTTAGACGGAATCAGAAAACTAATTCTAAGGAGGAAACATGAGATAAACACATACTCCAGTTCAAAAGAGACGATAGGCGAACCTATGCACTTCTACTGATGTAACAATAAAAATACTTAATAGAATATCAGAGTTTTGACACAGAAAAATATAAGGGAGACTTTAGAAGAAAACGAAAACGTAATCATAAACAAGAAACAAAGGATACACCTCTGCTCCTGGTCAAAACACCGTGGAGGAATGTGAACCTGACGATAGCTTAACTGTTTGAAAACGTTTATGCTGCGTCCAATATGATCTATGAGATCTAGCAGGACCTCCTACAAGCAAAGAAAGCAAGAAAAAGTGAGAATAAAGGACTGTCATAAACCACCATAAAACAGAAATTATGGTCACCAGCAACAAGAGGAACCCAAAATGCCAAATAAATGTCGGTGATACTAGAATCAAACAAGTAACAAAATATAAATAATTGGGAAGTTTTTTTAACAGTGGACGAAAAGTGTGACACTGAGATTCGAAGTCGTATTGGCATGGCCAAAGACGCATTTCAAAAGACAAGCAGAGTATTGAGAGACAGGACGATTTCTTTGAAAACATGAGGTTTCTGGGGCATGTAATGAGAAAGAAGGGCCTGGATAATACTGGAAAGCGTGCTGACAGAGGATTGAACGTGCAACTTTGTGATCCAAACACGCATTAGCATGACCAAGGACGTATTTCAAAAGATAAGCAGAGTATTGAGAGACAGGAAGATTTTTTTGAAAACAGAGAAGAGAGTACTGGATTGCTATGTGATAGCTGTCCTCTTGTATGTCAACAAATGCTGTACAATCTCTTCAAAGATGAGGAAGTGACCCGAAGCAGCAAAAATGTGGTTTGCAGAACTATTCTGGAGATAACATGGACGGCAAGATTTTAGTGAGAATGGAAACGAAATGAAACTTCTACTTAACATCAGGAAGAGACAACTGAAGTTTCTGGGACATGTAATGAGGAAGAAGGGATACGAGATTATTATACTCACAGGGCGGATAGAAAAAAAGAGAGACTAGAGAATGTAATACAAGGCATATGTGATGGGCTTCAGCAAATGGATAGCAGAGTAGGGTTTTGGAGATATCAAGTGAAAAAGAGCTATAAAGGATGTAGAGAGCCATGATCGCTTACATCCTGATGTGACATGTCACATAAAAGAAGACGACGACAATATATGTGACTTTGTCGATTAGGAGACAAACATGCGACAGTCTGTACCAATTACTCGTTTGAAATCTGCCTTCGCAAACGTGATGTCCATCATCATCATCAAGCACAACCTAATTACACTTTCTCAACGCATTTTTCATAAGATATGCACAAAATTATTTTAAGAAAAACAGTTTGTGATGGCATCAATCTGTAATAGAATAATCTTGGTAATTTAACGACATAAATCATGAAAAATTCGTTACTTGAATGAAATACTTTATTGAGAACAGAATTTAGCTTTTCTGTTCCTAAAAAGTTCAATGTAAATTCAATCGGTTCACTGATTATTTCCTTTAACGCTTACAACCATTTGCGAGTTATTTCAAGCCAAAAACATTTGTTTTAGATTGCAAAAATTGTTGTGGTGCAGTGGATATCGGCTCGGAACGAGAAATCGGGGAGCCGAGTTCGAATTCCAGTTAAATTCATTGCAATCACTGATTATTACCCTTAGGAAAGGTATTAATCTGTCTCTTCCTTCCAGTTATGGGTTAAATAACAGGACAGATTGGGTTCTATAGCCTTGGGCGGCAACCAGTCTATCGCAGAAAGCAATGGCAATCTTCTGCCAAGTCAGTCGTGTCTCTTTCGAGACATGATCGCCCAAGCGTGTTTCACGTATGGCACTTAACTGACTGACTGAGCTCCTGATACAAGTCATTATAAATAACGCATAGGAGATTCATGGAGATTCATACCTTTTCCAATGTTACATCTATGTGTGTATATGAATACTAGCAGTATAGCCTGGCGTTGCTCGGATGTAATGAAAGCTTTAAAACTAATCCATGATTCTGAGCTCAGATTCAGCCTAAAGAATATTTGTGTGAAGTTTGGTGAAATCGGATAAAAATTGTGGATTTCTATAAAGAACATACAGACACATAAACAGACACATACACAAACATCTTGCCTTTTATATATATATATATATTATCGGTTTTCTGCACTATTGTAGAAACTGTAACCTTGAAACTTCTGAATATCGTTTCTTATGTCTTTGTCTATGAGTGTATCAAATTTGATAAAAATCGGACCACTCCTTCTATAACCCGATTTTTTTTATTATCGATTTTCGACATTTATCGGACGTACCTTGACACAAAACCTAGCTAAGAACACCCGCAGACGCTTATAGTACAACCGTGAAAATTTTCAAGAAAATCGGTTCAGCCGTTTCGCAGTCTATTGGTAACGAACACACACACAGACACAAACACACACAGACACACACACAATGTTCCATTTATAATAAGGTTTAGATAAAGACACTAGCAGCTGTCCGATTTCCTATTCCGACTCGTTATCCATTACACAGCCAGAATAACGAAGTTTACCGCTCCTGGTATTCCCAAGTCCTCACTAATCTTGGTTCTGTCCAGATTCGACGATGCTTAACTTTGGTGATATTACGCTAACCTATCTTTCAACGTGATATGGACGTAAACCTTCCAGTCGTGTTCGTCACATTCACTTACGAACAAATATAATTGTGAAAAATATGAATCTCGTCCACACCACGCCAACAATAGGTTAAATAGTAGGACTTGTTTCTA
This sequence comes from Ascarosepion bandense, assembly GCA_037127315.1. Classification (NCBI taxonomy): domain Eukaryota; kingdom Metazoa; phylum Mollusca; class Cephalopoda; order Sepiida; family Sepiidae; genus Ascarosepion; species Ascarosepion bandense. The sequence continues at coordinate 4,749 of JBBBDQ010002446.1, read as the reverse complement.
GAAAACCATTGTTATTTTCAAAAATATTGTTCATGCTATTCTTACAATGCAAAATATATTTTTGGTTTGAATAAGGATGTGCGTTGTGGTGCATTGGATATCGGCTCAGAACGAGAAATCGGGGAGCCGAGTTCAAATTTCCGTTGAATTCATTGCATTCAATTACGCGCAAATACCCTTTGGAAAGGTATTAATCCGTCTCTTCCTTCCAGTTATGGGTTAAATAACAAGACAGATTGGGTTCTATAGCCTTGGCTGGTAACCAATCTACCGCAGAAAGCAATGGCAACCTACAGCGGGATAATCTTCTGGCCAGTCAGTCATGTCTCTTTCGAGACATGATCGCCCAAGCGTGTTTCACATATGGCACTTAACTGACTGACTGAAGGCGCTATGAATGTCAACTGTAAGAAACAAAGCAACCAGTTAATCTATGTCTATTCTCATCATCTTCATATTGGAATACCAAACCTTGTCTTTGACTACTTTTGTGCCATTCTGGCCTTACTATAACATCATATTCTTCAAATATTTTTAGGCAAATTTCGTAATATATCATTATACAACGAAGTCAATATTACACAGAAAATAAAAACTATATAACGGATGTGCGTTGTTGTGCAGTGGATATTGGCTCGGGACGAGATATCGGAGAGCCGAGTTCAAATTCCAGTTGAATTCATTGCATTCACTTACGCGCAAATACCCTTGGGAAAGGTATTAATCCGTCTCTTCCTTCCAGTTATGGGTTAAATAACAAGACAGATTGGGTTCTATAGCCTTGGCTGGTAACCAATCTACCGCAGAAAGCAATGGCAACCTACAGCGGGATAATCTTCTGGCCAGTCAGTCATGTCTCTTTCGAGACATGATCGCCCAAGCGTGTTTCACATATGGCACTTAACTGACTGACTGAAGGCGCTATGAATGTCAACTGTAAGAAACAAAGCAACCAGTTAATCTATGTCTATTCTCATCATCTTCATATTGGAATACCAAACCTTGTCTTTGACTACTTTTGTGCCATTCTGGCCTTACTATAACATCATATTCTTCAAATATTTTTAGGCAAATTTCGTAATATATCATTATACAACGAAGTCAATATTACACAGAAAATAAAAACTATATAACGGATGTGCGTTGTTGTGCAGTGGATATTGGCTCGGGACGAGATATCGGAGAGCCGAGTTCAAATTCCAGTTGAATTCATTGCATTCACTTACGCGCAAATACCCTTGGGAAAGGTATTAATCCGTCTCTTCCTTCCAGTTATGGGTTAAATAACAAGACAGATTGGGTTCGATAGCCTTGGTCTGCAACCAGTCTACCGCAGAAAGTAATGGTAACCTACTGCGGGATAATCTGCCCAGTCAGTCATGTCTCTTTCGAGACATGATCGCCCAAGAGTGTATCACGTATCGCACGTAACTGAATAACTGAATATAATAGTTGAAATCATGATTAAAATTTCTACTGGGTATAAAGTGGGGGATCTGTTTTCTATTGTTATGAAATAATAAACTGAACCCCTACTAATTAGTACTTAATAATATAATACATCTCTTCTCTCTCTGGCTATGAGTCAAATAATAGGACAGATTGGGTTCTATAGCATTGGTCGGCAACCAGTCTACCGCCGAAATTAATGTTAACCTACTGCGAGATAATCTGCTCAGTCAGTCATGTCTCTTTAGAGACATGACCGCCCAAGCGTGTATCACGTATGGCAATTAACCGACTGACTGAAGTTTTGTTAATTAAGGAAACAATAATATTTGAAAAACAAATGAATCAAAACTATTAAATGGTTGATATAAATCTTTACAAATTGGGAGAATGTAATTTATCCCCAAACTTCATCGAAACCATTTGAGCCGTTCATAATTTTGGCAACATGATACGCGCATCATTATGCCTCGTCTTGGAAGAATCCTCCATTAATTGTCTTGAACTTGTTCTACTATGGCCGAACACAAAAAGAACTAAGAATCGATTTGAGATAATTACATTTTAATGAATTCGCCAACGGAAATAAGGGATATAATGAGATTTACAAAGAACCGAGGGTCAATATATTGACAATATAGTCCACAATAAAGAATTTCAAGATGGTCGCTGATGTGAAATATTACGAATTGGTCATTCTCGTAAAGTTTCTCAGAGACTCATATGCAAGATGAAAAGATGTCGGTAAATATTCAAGAACACAGAAAGTTGTGGGTAATAATTTAAATTCATACGGTGTGAAAACTAATTGTACCACAAAATATATATAGCAGCGTTTGAGACAGAAGGGTCATAAATCAACGGCTTCTTTGTTGTTTCCCATGGATTTATACTTACATCAAAGTGAGTAAAGCGTAAGTCTGGATAAAAAAAAATCTCTTAGAATAAAAATAAGATGTTCTGATCAAATAAAGATGTAACTTTTCCGTCATTCATCAAGCAATCGTCTCATCTGAGTAGGGCATAGTAGAAAACACATTCATCAAGCAATCGTCTCATCTGAGTATGGGGATAGTCGAAAACCCATTCATCAAGCAATCGTCTCATCTGTGTATGGGGATATTCGAAAACCCATTCATCAAGCAATCGTTCTATCTGAGTATGGGGATAGTGGAAAACCCATTCATCAAGCAATCGTCTCATATGTGTATGGGGATCGTCGAAAACCCATTCATCAAGCAATCGTCTCATCTGAGTATGGGGATAGTCGTAAAATCATTGATCAAGAAATCTTCTCATCAGAGTATGGTGATAGTCGAAAACCCATTCATCAAGCAATCCTCTCATCTGAGTATGGGGATCGTCGAAAACCCATTCATCAAGCAATCGTTTTATCTGAGTATGGGGATAGTCGAAAACCCATTCATCAAGCAATCGTCTCATCTGAGTATGGGGATAGTCGTAAAATCATTCATCAAGAAATCTTCTCATCAGAGTATGGGGATCGTCGAGAAACCATTCATCAAGCAATTCTCTCATCTGAGAATGGTGTTCGTCGAAAACCCATTCATCAAGCAATCGTCTCATCTGTGTAAGGGGATCGTCGAAAACCCATTCATCAAGCAATCGTGTCATCTGTGTATGGGGATAGTCGAAAACCCATTCATCAAGCAATCGTCTCATCTGAGAATGGGGATAGTCGAAAACCCATTCATCAAGCAATCGTGTCATCTGTGTATGGAGATAGTCGAAAACCCATTCATCAAGAAATCTTCTCATCAGCGTATGGTGATAGTCGAAAACCTATTCATCAAGCAATCCTCTCATCTGAGTATGGGGATCGTCGAAAACCCATTCATCGGGCAATCGTTTCATCAGAGTATGGGGATAGACGAAAACCCATTCATCAAGCAATCGTCTCATCAGAGTATGGGGATAGTCGAAAACCCATTCATCAAGTAATCGTCTCATCTGAGTATGGGGATAGTCGAAAACCCATTCATCAAGCAATCGTGTCATCTGAGTATGGGGATAGTCGAAAACCCATTCGTCAAGAAATCTTCTCATCAGCGTATGGTGATAGTCAAAAACCCATTCATCAAGCAATCCTCTCATCTGAGCATGGGGATCGTGGAAAACCGATTCATCGGGCAATCGTTTCATCAGAGTATGGGGATAGTCGAAAACCCATTCACCGGTCAATCGTCACACCTGAGCATCGGGATAGTCGAAAACCCATTCATCAAGCAATCGTCTCATCTGAGTATGGAGATAGTCGAAAACACATTCATCGGGCATTCCTCTCATCTGTGTATGGGGATAGTCGAAAACCCTTTCATCAAGCAATCCTCTTATCTGTGTATGGGGATAGTCGAAAACCCATTCATCAAGCAATCGTTTTATCTGACTAGGGGATAGTAGAAAATCCATTCATCAAGCAATCGTCTCATCTGAGTATGGGGATAGTCGAAAGCACATTCATCAAGCAATCGTCTCATCTGAGTATGGGGATAGTCGAAAACCTATTCATCAAGCAATCCTCTCATCTGAGTATGGGGATCGTCGAAAACCCATTCATCGGGCAATCGTTTCATCAGAGTATGGGGATAGACGAAAACCCATTCATCAAGCAATCCACTCATCTGAGCATGAGGATAGTCGAAAACCCATTCATCAAGCAATCGTCTCATCTGAGTATGGGGATAGTCGAAAACCCATTCATCAAGCAATCGTCTTATCTGAGTATGGGGATCGTTGAAAATCGTTTCATCAATATTCCTCTCATCTGAGTATGGGGATAGTCGAAAACCCATTCATCAAGCAATCGTCTCCTCAGAGTATGGGGAAAGTCGAAAACCCATTCATCGGTCAATCGTCTCACCTGAGTATCGGGATATTCGAAAACCCCTTCATCAAGCAATCGTCTCATCTGAGTATGGGGATAGTCGAAAACCCTTTCATCAAGCAATCGTCTCACCTTTGTATCGGGATAGTCGAAAACCCATTCACCAAGCAATCGTCTCATCTGTGTATGGGGCTAGTCGAAAACCCTTTCATCAAGCATTCGTCTCATCTATGTATGGGGAAAGTCGAAAACCCATTCATCAAGCAATCGTCACATCTGAGTATGGAGATCGTCGTAAACCCATTCATCAAGCAATCGTCTCATCTGTGTATGGGGATCGTCGAAATCCCATTCATCAAGCAATCGTGTCATCTGTGTATGGGGATAGTCGAAAACCCATTCATCAAGCAATCGTCTCATCTGAGTATGGGGATAGTCGAAAACCCATTCATCAA
>JBBBDQ010002445.1:530000-609608 GCA_037127315.1 Ascarosepion bandense | reverse complement strand
CATTTTCAATGTTTCTAGTTGAGTGGTTCACCTATATTGCATATGATCCATTATTGTACATAGGCTAGAATGATCTATTAGGACATGTCACTAATTTGTATTTAGATACATTGTATTTATTTTCAATGTTTCTAGTTGAGTGGTTCACCTATATTGCTTATGATCCATTATTGTACATAGGCTGGAATGATCTATTAGGACATGTCACTAATTTGTATTTAGATACATTGTATTTATTTTCAATGTTTTAGTTGAGTTGTTCACCTATATTGCATATGATCCATTATTGTACATAGGCTGGAATGATCTATTAGGACATGTCACTATTTTGTATTTAAATACATTGTATTTATTTTCAATGTTTCTAGTTGAGTGGTTCACCTATATTGCATATGATCCATTATTGTACATAGGCTGGAATGATCTATTAGGTCATGTCACTACTTTGTATTTAGATACATTGTATTTATTTTCAATGTTTCCAGTTGCGTTGTTCACCTATATTGCATATGATCCATTATTGTACATAGGCTAGAATGATCTATTAGGGCATGTCACTAATTTGTATTTAGATACATTGTATTTATTTTCAATGTTTCCAGTTGAGTTGTTCACCTATATTGCATATGATCCATTATTGTACATAGGCTGGAATGATCTATTAGGACATGTCACTAATTTGTATTTAGATAAATTGTATTTATTTTCAATGTTTCCAGTTGAGTTGTTCACCTATATTGCATATGATCCATTAATGTACATAGGCTGGAATGATCTATTAGGACATGTCACTAATTTGAATTTAGATACATTGTATTTATTTTCAATGTTTCTAGTTGAGTTGTTCACCTATATTGCATATGATCCATTATTGTACATAGGCTGTTATGATCTATTAGGACATGTCACAACTTTGTATTTAAATACATTGTATTTATTTTCAATGTTTCCGGTTGAGTGGTTCACCTATATTGCATATGATCCATTATTGTACATAGGCTGGAATGATCTATTAGGATATGTCACTAATTTGTATTTAGATACATTGTATTTATTTTCAATTTTTCTAGTTGAGTTGTTCACCTATATTGCATATGATCCATTATTGTACATAGGCTGTTATGATCTATTAGGACATGTCACTAATTTGTATTTAGATACATTGTATTTATTTTCAATGTTTCTAGTTGAGTTGTTCACCTATATTGCTTATGATCCATTATTGTACATAGGCTGGAATGATCTATTAGGACATGTCACTTATTTGTATTTAGATACATTGTATTTATTTTCAATTTTTCTAATTGAGTTGTTCACCTATATTGCATATGATCCATTATTGTACATAGGCTGGAATGATCTATTAGGACATGTCACTACTTTGTATTTAAATACATTGTATTTATTTTCAATGTTTCTAGTTGAGTGGTTCACCTATATTGCATATGATCCATTATTGTACATAGGCTGGAATGATCTATTAGGTCATGTCACTACTTTGTATTTAGATACATTGTATTTATTTTCAATGTTTCCAGTTGAGTTGTTCACCTATATTGCATATGATCCATTAATGTACATAGGCTGGAATGATCTATTAGGACATGTCACTAATTTGTATTTAGATACATTGTATTTATTTTCAATGTTTCTATTTGAGTTGTTCACCTATATTGCATATCCTCCATTATTGTACATAGGCTGTTATGATCTATTAGGACATGTCACAACTTTGTATTTAGATACATTGTATTTATTTTCAATGTTTCTAGTTGAGTGGTTCACCTATATTGCATATGATCCATTATTGTACATAGGCTGGAATGATCTATTAGGACATGTCACTATTTGTATTTAGATACATTGTATTTATTTTCAATGTTTCCAGTTGCGTTGTTCACCTATATTGCATATGATCCATTATTGTACATAGGCTAGAATGATCTATTAGGACATGTCACTAATTTGTATTTAGATACATTGTATTTATTTTCAATGTTTCCACTTGAGTTGTTCACCTATATTGCATATGATCCATTATTGTACATAGGCTGGAATGATCTATTAGGACATGTTACTAATTTGTATTTACATACATTGTATTTATTTTCAATGTTTCTAGTTGAGTTGTTCACCTATATTGCATATGATCCATTATTGTACATATGCTGGAATGATCTATTAGGACATGTCTCTATTTTGTATTTAGATACATTGTATTTATTTTCAATGTTTCCAGTTGAGTTGTTCACCTATATTGCATATGATCCATTATTGTACATAGGCTGGAATGATCTATTGGGACATCTCACTAATTTGTATTTAGATACATTGTATTTATTTTCAATGTTTCCAGTTGAGTTGTTCACCTATATTGCATATGATCCATTATTGTACATAGGCTGGAATGATCTATTAGGACATGTCACTAATTTGTATTTAGATACATTGTATTTATTTTCAATTTTTCTAGTTCAGTTGTTCACCTATATTGCATATGATCCATTATTGTACGTAGGCTAGAATGATCTATTAGGACATGTCACTAATTTGTATTTAGATACATTGTATTTATTTTCAATGTTTCTAGTTGAGTGGTTCACCTATATTGCATATGATCCATTATTGTACATAGGCTGGAATGATCTATTAGGACATGTCACTACTTTGTATTTAGATACATTGTATTTATTTTCAATGTTTCTAGTTGAGTGGTTCACCTATATTGCATATGATCCATTATTGTACATAGGCTGGAATGATCTATTAGGTCATGTCACTACTTTGTATTTAGATACATTGTATTTATTTTCAATGTTTCCAGTTGCGTTGTTCACCTATATTGCATATGATCCATTATTGTACATAGGCTGGAATGATCTATTAGGACATGTCACTAATTTGTATTTAGATACATTGTATTTATTTTCAATGATTCTAGTTCAGTTCTTCACCTATATTGCATATGATCCATTATTGTACATAGGCTGGAATGATCTATTAGGACATGTCACTAATTTGTATTTAGATACATTGTATTTATTTTCAATTTTTCTAGTTGAGTTGTTCACCTATATTGCATATGATCCATTATTGTACATAGGCTGGAATGATCTATTAGGATATGTCACTAATTTCTATTTAGATACATTGTATTTATTTTCAATGTTTCTAGTTGAGTTGTTCACCTATATTGCATATGATCCATTATTGTACATAGGCTGGAATGATCTATTAGGACATGTCACTAATTTGTATTTAGATACATTGTATTTATTTTCAATGTTTCTAGTTGAGTGGTTCACCTATATTGCTTATGATCCATTATTGTACATAGGCTGGAATGATCTATTAGGACATGTCACTACTTTGTATTTAGATACATTGTATTTATTTTCAATTGTCCTAATTTAATTGTTCACCTACATTGCACATGTTCCCTTAGTGTACATAATTAGGTTGCAATAAAATTTGTATTTTTTATAAGTACTACTTTATGAAAATTAAGATGAAGTATCATAGATTGGGTGTAAGGGAGAAATGGGTAAAGATCGACAAATTGTGAAACACGATGAAATGCATATCTCCAAATTTGTTTTATATGAATATTACCTTATGAAAATTGAGATGTAGCAGAGTGGGGCCTACATGATTGCACTGGTCCTGACTTTACCCGTTCGCTGAATTTTCACTTCCATCCCACATTTTTGAACGAGCATCTTCGTAGTACAATATTTTGGACGATATTTTTTTTCACCCCTTCTCGGATCTATAATGCTTCTTTAAAAGTAGCTTACCGAATTTTTCTTATTTTCGTTCTTTTTTAACGACGACAGAAAAGAAAACAAATACTGGCGCATAGATATATTAGATAGTACCAGTTGTACCCTGGTCTTAGGAGATAAAATGGGTCTGAGAGTCAAAGGGTGCAGTGAAATTTCTTATGATCTGAAAATCTGTTTTCTTATACTATGTGTGTGAAATTTACAGCTCATGACATAAAATGTTTTTAAAAATAAACATAACAGGTTGTTTTAGCGAAAAGGGAAGTAGGACTCGAAATGAACTTTTCTCCTGATAAAATTCTTATCAGGGACCCTGTTTCTAAAAATAAATGGACGCAACAATTATCTGAGAAAGTTAGAACTGCCGGTCGAAGCTTCATTAATCAACCACACTGAAGACAAAAATTGAAAAAATGTTTAATTTGTATGTCGGCTTTCTCGATACTTACTACGACAATGTACTGAGAAGATGTCAGCACAAAGTTTGTTGTTTGTTTTTTGTTTTGATTTTTGTGTTTTGTTTTTTTTTGTTTGTTTTTTTTTTGTTTTTTTTTGTTTTTGTTTTTTTTTTGTTTTTTTTTTTTGGTGTATAAACATTTCCAAAACTGTTTTGGAAGTTGGTTTGGCCGAGATTATTTCAGCATAAGATTAACATGATACAAGAACAAACTGGTGGTAAAAAAAACTTGTTACACCCAATCATCAAGGAGGGTGGAAAATGTGTTATTGTTTCTTTTTTGTTGTTTTGTGTGTGTGTGTGTGTGTGTGTGTGTGTGTGTGTGTGTGTGTGTGTGTGTGTGTGTGTGTGTGTGTGTGTGTGTGTGTGTTTTGTGTTTTGTTTCTTTGTTTTTGTTTTCCACGGTATTGTAGTAAACCCACTTTAAACTGACCTTGTTTCACACTCACTAGCGATATAGGTGCACTGAAAAATACATAATTTAAAATACTTACATTTTAACTATGCTTAAATTCGTTATCCCGAAACCTGATTTTATCCAATATAAGTTTCCATATTTGTCTATTTTCCTAAAATGTGGTATTGTAATTATTTGTACTATTTGCATTACTCGGACTGTTGTTCTTATCTTTGTAGCCATATTTGCTACATTTCGGCCGTTGTACACTCCGACCTTCTTCAGATGATTGCAATTTCGAACGGAACCTTTTATTTCGTCCACCGGAGTATATTGTTCTTATTTCAAGAGTCATACCACTTCCAGATGTCTCAATATCAGTTATTTCTCTTTAACTCAGCTAAAGATAGTAATGGGAATTACTTCACTGATACTACTGATTGGTAATAATATTTAAATTATTACTAGTACTGATGTTTGAGATGAAACCACTGTTGAAATGTTATTTTCGCCAAAAACTTACGCACAAGGATGTTAATAATACCACTAGGATGTATGTGGCTATTGGGAGTTAAAGAGAAAGAGAAAACTTGAGAAAGAAGTTAGAAGAAAGGAGAATAGAAGAATAGGGTTTAGGAAGACAAATTGACGACTGCTCATAATTAAATTGTAGCCTAATTTTCATGAAAAGAGTGATTTATTTCCATTACCCTAATGGAGATTTCCTAGGTAAGAAGGAAGGTTCAAGAAAACAATTTTCTTCCTAAATTATTGGTCCTGGTCTAGACTTATATATAATTTTTATCCGCAGTAATTTTTATCTCCAGACACACACACACACACACACACACACACACACACACACACACACACACACACACACACACACACACACACACACACATACATACACACACACACACACACACACACATTTATGAAGAGATTTCAGAAAAGTGATTAGCCTGAATCTCTTACTAAAATTTAAAGTAACAATTTATTTTAGAAAACCTTGTTAGGCATTTCGTTACAAGAAATGATAACCAATACTTACTTTCAGTTTTTTGTTTGTTTGTTTTTTTATCGTGTTGTCTCATAGCTCATACCATGTAAGCACGGGAGTTTTTTTTTCCTTTTTTTGTTTTTTTAATCATTTCGCCCCAAGCAAGGCATTCCACTGCCACTATTGCGCATGGGGCTACATAGGGGAAGGTAAAGAGCGAGAGAGAGAGAGAGAGAGAGAGAGAGAGAGAGCTGTTAGATATAGGAAATGTCAAAAGGAGGGTGATAGATGGGTAAGGATACGGAGGCTGGGTAGATAGGAAGAGTGTTTGAAAGAATGGAGGTGAGTTAGTGTGTTAGGAGGTGTCTGTTGACCTTACATTTAAACTCTTGGAGATTGTAGCCGTCTGGAAAGCAATCATGTGTCAGGGAATTCCACAGTCGGGAATCGCGAGAAAGGAAACTGTTGGAGTAGAAATTGCGGTTGCATTTTATTGGTTTCACTGTGAAAGGGTGGGATCTAGTTGCTAATAAGTATCTCGTGCAAATTCGTACCTAGGGGACACGTCATTATCACGGATTTCGGGAACTAACACCTACTACTGCGAGAGACTGTTAATATTGTATATACATCTTGGTTGTGCAACTCCGTTAATAAAGTAGTTTATCTACATTTTTCTGTGTATCTCTTCATTCCACGATGCAACAGATTGAATTACCCCAAGCAAGGTAATGAAGGTACTAAGTCAAAAAGGCGTTACTGTGTGTGAAGGAATAGGAAACAAAACTATTATTATGGTGAGAGAACAAAAGAAGAGGTAATCAGAAAGACAGGAAATAACGATTGACATGTTATTTAAATTTTTGAAGATTAAAGTTAAATGGAATGCATCAAGACGGAAAAAAGTTCCATAAGCGAGAAGTGCGACAGAAAAAAAAAAAGTAAAGTATAGAACTGATGGTTATATCGAGCCTACTTGAGCGTAAATTAATGAGACCTAATGACCATTTTAGTAGGACGCTTAAATTCAAAAGTCTAGGTGCTACCACGAACAGCTAATTCGAACTATTACCATGGAAGTTTTTTTTTTTTTTCGTTTCACTCCAAGCAAGGGGGTATCGTCAATGATGCGCAGTAGAAAGAAACTCATGGAGAGCGTGGCAGCAGAGAGTCCTCAGAAGAGAAGCCCCCGTCAATCAAGTGTTTCGATGGCTACATAAGAGTAAAAGTTTAGACAAGACGAGAGTGAAGAGAAAAACGAACCAGTTACGGTTTGTGTCAGAGAAAGGTCAAGAGAAGGATGGGAACACAAGTGTGAAGACAGTTGCTAAGGTAGAGAAAAATGTAAAGGACAAGTTGTACAGGGTGATGTAGAAAGAACTGGTGTCCTGTGGATAAGGGATGGGTACTTACGTTTCATTTAAATTCCTGGAGGTTGTAGCCGTCAGAAAAAAAAAGTATATGAAAGAGAGTTCCACCGGCGGAAAGTCCGAGAAAAGAAACTGTTGGAGTAGAATTGTTGGCTGCATTTGGTTGAACTAACTCTAAATGGGTATTTATAGAAAAAGCAAAGAGAGGCAATTTTACGCCGGTGGGAAAGTAACTGAAGCCAAGACGCTAGGTTGAGACCAGTAATATTTCTGATTCTTCTTTGGACTTCATCAGGAATCAGGAGCACTGGACCATATGTGGCCGCAATATTCTAAACATTTACTAATAGTAGGCTTATACATATGTAAGATAGATTCTGGATAGAAAAATTGTCTCACATGAGACAGTGAACTAACTTTATTATCAATTAACCCAGCAATGGAATCAATATACATTTTCCATTTCATATCAGTCAAGACTGTTGCCTCGAATACATACAACAAGTCACTCACCTGTGGTTAGCATCAGCTCACTCTTGCTTAGCCCCCTGATCATCAGTGGCGTTACCGCCTTGCTCGGGGTGATATGATTAAAAAAAAAAAACTACTGATGGAAAGTAGAAATGGGTTTCTCAGATAATTAGGGAGCAGTTTATTTTTGAAGGCCACCAATTTGACATTATCGAATTTACTATCAATAGTAAATGGATATGTCATTAACATAGATACCAAGTTGGTAGCTCGTGTTATCAAGGAAGTTGTTAATGAAAATTAAAAACATGTAGGAACAAAGATAGAGCCCTCAAAATGTCTGCATTAGTACAGAAGGATCTAGAAGAGAGACCATTCAGAATAACTTTCATTTCACGATTTAACAAGAAAACTAAATAAGTTCATAAAGTCGACCGGAGACACCATAACTTTTCTACTTGTGAAAAAAGCCGGTGTATCGAACCCTATCAAACACTTCCGGGATTTCCAAAGCAACATCCGAAGCTTCAGCATTCTTATCTAAAGCTTGATATCCTCTTTCCACAATAATCGCTAATACATCAGCAGCAGACCAAGAGAAACGGAAGCCATATTGCTTGTCTGAAAGAAGTCCCTGCGATGAAAGATGCTTAACTAATTCAACATTGATTAGGGCCTATACTATTTTACCAAAACTTGGTCAATCAGTTAGTTAAGTGTCATACGTGATACACGCTTGGGCGATCATGTCCCTTTCGAGACATGACTGACTGGGAAGAAGATTATCCCGCGGTAGGTTGCCATTGCTTTCTGCGGTAGACTGGTTGCCGCCCAAGGATATAGAACCCAATCTGTCCTGCTATTTAACCCATAACTGGAAGGAAAAGACGGATTAATACCTTTCCCAAGGGTATTTGCGCGTAAGTGAATACAATGGATTCAGCTGGAATTCGAACTCGGCTCCCCGGCTTCTCGTTCCGAGCCGATAAAACTTGGTAGATGTCTAATAAGTTGATAGTTGGATGAATCAGAGAGTTCACTTGATTTCTTTAAAACCGAAAACAAAAGAAGAGGATTTACAACTATCAGAAAAGCATAAGATAGCGTAGCATTTATTATACAGTTTAGAGAAAACAGAAACCAGTTTAAGGACACACATCTTAAAGACTATTACAGATATACATTAGGTTTTCATGTCTTTTGGAGATCCATATTAAAGATTATAACGGATACCATATATATATATATATATATATATATATATATATGCATAGCACTGAATTGAAACTCAGTTCTAAGTGAAAAGTTGGACAAGGATTGTCCACATGAGTCAAGAGTAGAATTTACAAATAATTTATGGGCAAAACATTCAGCTTTATCAGTAGAAAATATTAACAACTCAAATTGATTATAGAAATAAAAAATAATAATTAATACTCTTATTTAATACGCTACTACAGAACGACACATCGGGGTGCCGATGTGTCGTTCCAGTTGAATTCCTGTTGAATTCCAGTGGAATTCCTTGCATTCACTCACGTAAAAATACCCTTGGGAAAGGTATTAATCCGTCTCTTCCTTCCAGTTATCGGATAAATAACAGGACGGATTAGGTTCTATAGCCTTGGTCGGCAACCAGTCTACCGCAGAAAGCAATGGCAACCTACTGCGGAATAATCTTCTGCCCAGTCAGTCATCTCTCTTTCGAGACATGATCGCCCAAGCGTGTATTACGTATGGCACTTAACTGACTCACTACAGAGCAACCAGTTTTCACGGAATCCAAAATCTTTAGATGCAATGCTGCACCTCATTCTAGAAACAGCAAAAAAAAAATTTAACTTCTTCGAAGACATGTTTACCTTTATTACGTGCAGCCACAAATAATCGTCTGTTCTGATCAGAGCTGTCACGCTAGTACAGACGGAAATAATGATTCCTGATGGCTACAGCGACAGAATATGCTGGTGTGAAGAATGAAGAAGATTCTCGGTTTACCTGTTATTTTCCTGAAATAAAAGCATATGGTGCAATTCGTATTAGAAAGGTTAAAAATATCAATCCAAAGGGCATCTAGAACAAAGTCAAAAGGTGGATTCCAATCATCATTTTGGTAACGGGAATAGCTCTAATCAAAATGAGATTCCTGTTTAATAGATAATTGGAACGAAATATTAATATATACCACAAAGTGATACGAGTTGCCAAGTGGACAATGTTGCGAAACTCGACAAGATGAGATAAGGAATAAATAAAATAAAAAAGAGTTTTGATCAGATGTATTAGGGAAACGATAAGTGAAATCCACGATTTAAAAGACCGATCAACGGAAAAATTGAAAACTAACTTGAATACCGGAAACATCAGAAACATTAGAGTGTTAAGTCACTTATCGTGGTGCCAATTAAACTCACTAAACTCAAATTTGTTAGCGGTTCACTGAAGATAAAGTACCGTTTCTATACAGTCAGACATTTCGTATAAAATATTGCAGTCATGAGAAGAAGGGAAAATATAAAGGAATATATATATATATATATAGCTATCATCGTGTAATAAGAAGAGTCGAAAGTACATGAAACAGCTTTCTAGGTACTCTTGCTCTTGGGAGATTATCCCGGGTGTCAACACCAAAGTTTGAAAAAAAAAAAATTTTTTGTATATATATGTTTTACATCTATCAACGATCAGTAATCATTTACAAGAATATGACATGTTATTTAATGAATTTGAAATAATGGTGTATTAAATATATTCACTAACTACTAATACAGGGTGAGATGTATAAATTGTGGTCTATGTTAGCCAAAAAAGAAAATACCACTGACAGCTCATTTAAACAGATACATATACCAAAATTATACAAAGATATTTTAAAATATTAAAAAGTACTTTTATTCAATAAAATTGCCATTGGCTTCAACAGCAGTCTCCAGACTATTTCGAAATCTTCTGAACCTCTTGTTGTCGGGCTCCTTGTTTATGTTGGTGAATGCAGCCATAATCATTGCCTTCGGTTCAACTAGGGTGTTCAAAGGAGTTTTGTTGATCTCACGCTTAACTTTGTCCCACACATAATAATCAAAGAAGATGCAGTGTGGAAAGTTTTGTGATCAAATGTAAGGGGTGATTTAGTTGCATAAATTGTCTGACGGCAATACTGGGTTTTTCTACTTGTGTGCCATAGTCCAGAGTCCTGTTTCTAGACATAGGATCATCCAACAGCCAACCTCTTGATCCAAGTGCACTATCTTCTCAAGGCACTTGATGTAGTCCTCCGTGTTGAGTCTGAGGTCCTGTGGGAAAATTAATAATGGCATAAGATCACCATTCCTAGTTACCACTTAAAAACACCTTCGTAATCACTATTAAACTCTTTCTGAATCATCTACTTTGTCCTCAGATTGACACGCAAACACTCTGAAAAGTTCGTATTGGAACTTCCGGTGTTAATTACAAATAGTACAGCACGCCGTTTCAATATTTTTGTGGGAGTAAATTGCGTCATGCCGGATGTGCTTTGTAGTGCAGTGGAAATCGGCTCAAAACGAGAAATCGGGGAGCCGAGTTCGAATTCCAGTTGAATTCCTCGCATTCACTTACTCACAAATACTCTTAGGAAAGGTGCTAATCCGTCTCTTCCCTCCAGTTATGGGTTAAATAATAGGACAGATATAGCCTTCGCTGGCGACCAATCTACCGAAGAAAGTAATGGCAACCTACTGCGGGATAATCTTCTGCCCAGTCAGTCAGTCTCTTTAGAGACATAATCACCCAAGCGTGTATCACTTATGGCAGTTAACTAACTGATTGAAATTGCTTCATGGTATCCATTTTCTCACAGACGATGCCACCATACCTGTAAGTCGATTGAACCAAAAACAAACAAAGCATTTGCACGAAATAAAAATTATTAAATGGTCATATTTACACATATAAGTTCAGTCTGCATCATTTTACAAACGGATATAGACAGTCAACCTCACACGCACGCACATGAACGAACGCGCACACACACTTATGTTTGATAGAAGGATCAAATAGAAAATGGCATACAAATTTAAAATCTTTTGGCTTGAATTAAACTTTTTAAAAAAAATTTCTGATTAAACTAGAGAAATATTATAGTTTTTTTTTTTATTATTTTATTTATTTATTTATTTTTAATATTCTTTAGCACTCGGTAACCTCAAATTCCTTAATGGCTTTATTGCCTTGCTTGAGATTAAAAAGGAAATTAAAATTACTAATGTTTTCATGTCCCTTACTCGATCATTCTGTCGGATTTAGTTCATATTTTATTCCAATTCATATATATATATCTGCGTATGTGTGTGTGTGGGTGCGTCTGTATGTGAGCCTGTGTGTGCGTCTTTATGTGTGTGTAAGTGTGTGTGTCTGTGTATGAGTATGTGTGAGAATCTGTATGAGTGCGTGTGTGTGTGAGTGTGTTTGAGTGTGCGTGTGTGTGCGCGCGTGTGTGCGTTTGTGTGTGCGTGCTTACGTGTGTGTGCGTCTGTGAGTGTGTGTGAGTATGTGCGTGCCTTACTTAAAAAGTCAAAATGAAAGAAAAACACTGCGACGCGTTTTGTCTCTGACAGGATTTATTCAGAGTAATAATGGTTTTATGTGCGTTGTGGTGCAGTGGATATCGGCTCGGAACGAGAAATCGGGGAGCCGAGTTCGAATTCCAGTTGAATTCATTGCATTCACTTACGCGCAAATACCCTTGGGAAAGGTATTAATGCGTCTATTCCTTCCAATTATGGGTTAAATAACAGGACAGATTGGGTTCTATAACCAGTCTACCGCAGAAAGCAATGGCAACCTACTGCGGGATAATCTTCTGCCTAGTCAGTCATGTCTCGAAAGGGACATGATCGCCCAAGCTTGTATCACGTATGGTACTTAACTGACTGTCTGAATAATGGTTTTACGACACTCGATTTAGTTTTCTTATAAACCGTGGGAAGGAGAAAAAGACCAGAGACGCGGAGGGGATCATAGACAACTAGGCGTTACGCAATTGTTTCACCCACCCCATTTATTTACCTAATTACTGTTAATGATATATATATATATATATATATATATATATATATATGCATATATATATATTTACATATATATATATATATGTAAATATATATATACATAATATATATATATATATATATATATATATGTATATGTATATATATATATATTTACATATATATATATGTATATATATATTTACATATATATATATATATATATGATGGAACCACCTGAAGTGAACCGAACGATTACAAAAAGGTTTTTCTACGAAACTCTAGTGTAGGGGGTGGTGAATATAACATCAAATAGCTAGGAGACAAATGTTATTTGTATTAAGCATATATATATATATATATATATATATATATATATATATATATATATATATAATACCTACTAAATTAAAGTGAGTATTTTCTCATTGCTTAGATACATTTACTTATTCTAATGTATTTATTATTTTATTTTTATTTTATAAATTATTTATGTATTTAAATAAATAAAATGATAAAAGTTCTTGGTAACCGTTTACTTTTAGCTTTTTAATAATCCATGGGCATATATGTTGGATTGGGAAACAAGTATTTCCGTTAAGAAAGGATATATTTGAGAAAGTTAAGAGTGTAAGTTAACATTTTGGTAACAATCGACAGTTGCACTTTGAAGAAACTTAGATCTAAGTAAGTTATTCTGTTTTTTCATAGGTGTCATTCTTGAGAAAGAATTTCCTGTTGAACTTTTTTCTCTATGTAACTAGCGTATTAAATTATGATGCATGTTTAATGCATTTGATAAATTGCTATGTGTGACTAATACATTTTTTAATTGCATTATGTATATATGGAAGATGTATATAAGATTAATAGTTGTTCTAGCCATGGTAAAAACAGTTGAAAAGTGATGCGATGAAGGAACTAGTTAAATTATTAGTGTATATATATATATATATATATATATATAGAGAGAGAGAGAGAGAGAGAGAGAGATGAACAGACTGAGATAGATAGATAGATAGATATGTACAGACTGAGATAGATAGATAGATAGATAGATAGATAGATAGATAGATAGATATGAATAGACTGAGATAGATGGATATATATATATATATATATAGATAGATAGATAGATAGATAGATAGATAGATGCTAAATTTCGCGAATACACCTGCTTGAGTAGATATCTCTTTTTTTAAAACAGCATATATTTTGTCAACTGACCTGTGTCATTCAAGATTTTTCAAGAAGAGATTTGAACAGGATTTGAACATGCGCTCATCTTAACTATTGTTTAGCCCGACATGCTTTTACAGCAACTCAACTGCAAAGGACAATATGGTAAGGTATAATTGATTTATCTTTATAAAAGAAAAAAAAAACATGATTTACTTTAAAATTTCTCTGTCTCTTTCTCTCTCTCTTCCTTTCTCTATCTCTCTCACTTTTTCTTTGTGTGTGTGTGTGTGTGTGTGTGTGTGTGTGTGTGTGTGTGTGTGTGTGTGTGTGTGTGTTTCTGTGTAAAAGAACGATACAATTAATTTGCGATTTCTTCATATTAATATATATTTTTTTATTGCGAGTTAACAAAATAAAATAAAAAGAATCTCGAATTATTCTACCTATTGCATACTTTGAAAGTACGTCATCCGGAAAATAACTTAAAAGTAAATTCAGCAAAATACACTGAGCGTTCGCTCAGCAAAAATCTTAAAAAGAAATTCAGCAAACTGCACTAAGCGTGCATTCAGCAAAATAACTTAAAAGTAAATTTAGCAAAAAGCATTAAAGCAAAATTTAGCAAACTTCATTCAGCAAAATAACTTTAAAGTAAATTCAGTAAAATCCATCGAGCGTACGTTCAGCAAATAATAAATATCAACTACATCCAGTTCGTTTTATACGCATATATTATCCAGTTCGTTTTATACGCATATATTGAGCACAAGTATGCTTCGTCAATGTTTCGGGCCTGCATGGCTTCAGACTTTCTCTCCCATGGGCCCAGCCAAGGGTGATTAAAAAACATTAGACTACTTGCAAAATAAAGTCTAAATAAACAAAGGTTATTTTAAGCCTTGTAAAATGCTATGATTCATGAAAAGCATTTATTATTTGACTTTTCTTCATATTTACGGTACAATGAAAAGAAACATGTGTTTCATTGATCATTCGATAACTGGGACTGGAACACCCACTCTGCAAAATATTTCAACTACGAGGTAAGATATTTACTGAGATTGATTTGATCCAAGACAGAGATAATGGTGACTAAAGTTGCAAAAAGAAAAAAAGGACTAAAAAATGATCTGACTTCCTAGAAAATTGGCATCCTAAATCTTGTCTTTACCTGGATTTGAATGCACTAACATCTCAGAAAGGTATGTATGTAATTAATGGTGAAACTAATTTCATTAACAGGAGTTTTTTCTTAATAAATTTTTAAAGCCAGTATAAATACAGAAACAAGGTTTATTAGTAACTTTTTTTTCTTAAAATTGTAAGGGCAGTATAATTATAACAGAACAACAATTATTGCTCAGGGTTTCATCTTAAATTTTTAAGGGCAGTATAATTATTCAGAAACAGGGCTTGTTAATAAGCGTTTTTTTTAAAAATCTATTGAGTCATTACAATTATTAGAAAAACAAAGGTTATTAGTAAGAGTTTTTTTCTGAAAATTTTAAAGGCTGTATAATTATTACAGAAACAAGGATTAATACTAAGCGTTTTTTTTTCTTCTTAAATTTATAGGGTCAAGATAATTATTACAGAAACAAGGCTTATTATTAAGGGTTTCTAGTTAAATTTTTAATGGCAGTATAATAATTACAGAACAAAGGGTTATTATTAAGGGTTTTTTCTTAAATTTATAGAGCAGTATAATTATTACAGAAACAAGAGTTATTAGTAATGTTTTTTTCTTAAACTTATTGGGCAGTATAATTATTACAGAAACATGGGTTATTAATAAAAGTTTTTTTTTAATATTTTGAAGTGGCATATTTATTAAGTTTGTAGTTATTTTTCAATAAACTTTTAGAGGCAGTATAATTATTACAGTAAAATTATAATTATTAATTTTTTTCGGTGTTAATTTTCTGTGTAGTTCATGATCAAGTTTATCATCATGATGTTATATGCCAAATTAAACAAAGACAAACCTAAAACCAATTATATGCCATGATATGAAACCATGTTTTTATATATCAATAAAATTTATTTCCTTCCAAATCACAACGGAAGTTAACAAATCTCATAAAAGTTTTAACGTGAACTTCAGAATTATTTATTAAAAGACAATTCGTCAGTCAAGGTGCAGATATATTTTCACTCATGAACATCGAATTGATTGCCAATTAAGATTTTCATTTTCAATGATTCAACTAAATAGAAATATAACATAATTATTTCCCTTGTCTAAAAGATTTTATGAAATCAAAATGTTCTGTAGCTTCAGTTAAATTAACTAAGGCAAACAATGTATAGTTTAAAAATGGTACTATACTTAGTTGTAACCAAAGGTCAAAACCTTTTGTTTGTTTGTTTGTTTGTTTGTTTGTTTGTTTGTGTATGCGCCAATGCGTGTGTATGTGTGTTTCACATACAGTTACACAATAATT
Source organism: Ascarosepion bandense (assembly GCA_037127315.1). Classification (NCBI taxonomy): domain Eukaryota; kingdom Metazoa; phylum Mollusca; class Cephalopoda; order Sepiida; family Sepiidae; genus Ascarosepion; species Ascarosepion bandense. Next base: position 593,466 of record JBBBDQ010002445.1, on the reverse strand, counting down.
GTATCATCTTGAATGTAAAATAGTAAAATGAAGAATTTGTTGCAAAATAAAACAAAAAAAAAAAAAAATATATATATATATATATATATCATAAAATAATAATGATGGATAGTGCTTAAGAGAAAAAAACTTCACACAAAACAGAAGACAGATGACGTAATCATATTGCTTCATGCATGATTTAAGTATACCGTCTGGTGCATGTACTGAATGTTGAAAAACAAATGTACATTTATTCATTATATATATATATATAGTCAGATCTGTTATATATATATATATATATATATATATATATATATAGTCAGATCTGTTTCGCTGTATCGCAGCTCATCAGTACGGTTAAACATCCGATTGCTTTTTTTTTTTTTAGCCAGGATTGAAACCCGACCGAACTGTCATCAGAACTATTGGCGCTCGGTAAAAGCAGGTAGACTTTTAGCGTTTGATATACCATGTAAACATACGCCAGTAACTAAGAGTGTTCTAACTAATTACTGAATGAACAATGAGTTTTTCTTTCAATAACTTTTAACTCAACACATAATTTAACCGTTTAATTATTTGTTGAGTTTTCCTCTAAATATATTTGCTTTGGATAATATTCATTGAGCTCTCTATTTTTACCTAATTGATATTTATATTAATTAGATAACATTTTTGGCTTATTCTCTTCACGGGTTGCTATTCTTTTATATATATATATATATATATATATATATATATATATATATATATATATATTATTACTTTAGAACATGTATAAACTACAGATTACACTGTACATTTTGTTTCGACACTGAAAGAACACTGTCATATATATATATATATATATATGTATGTATACTACACTTCGATCTTAACAAAATGTTGTGTGTGTGTGTGTGTGTGTGTGTGTGTGTATCTTTCTGGGCCGATATTGAAGCCATCTTAATTTGTTCATATCTACATCTATATGGTGGCAATCCATAAATTTTTCAATCTTCGTTTTTGGCAGTTTTTCTATATCAGTCTTCCTCTGCCTGTTCACATCCATCTTGACTTGTTTATATCTATGTATATATAACAACCACATCATATGTGTGCCTGTGTGTATGTATGTGTATTTATCAGTCTTTCTCAGCCTGTTCACAACCATCTTAATTTATTCATATCTACTGATATCTATCTATCTATCTATCTATCTATCTATCTATCTATCTATCTATCTATCTATCTATCTCATATATATATATATATATATATATATATATATATATATATATATGCCAATCCGTCTGCTTTCCTCAGCCTATCGACATCCATATCAATTTGTTTATATGGCAGCCACTTCATATTTATCTATCAATCTGTGCGAATGTGTGTGTGTGTGTGTGTGTGTGTGTGTGTGTGTGTGTGTGTGTGTGTGTGTAAGTTATATTTAGGCAGCACAGCAAGTACTTACCCACACAATTTTGAAATACGACAGACAAGTCTGCCAGTTTAACTTTTTCTATATCAGTCAGTTAAGTGCCATACGTGAAACACGCTTGGGCGATCATGTCTCGAAAGAGACATGACTGACTCGGCAGAAGATTATCCCGCAGTAGGTTGCCATTGCTTTCTGCGGTAGATTGGTTGCCAGCCAAGAACCCAATCTGTCCTGTTATTTAACCCATAACTGGAAGGAAGAGACGGATTAATACCTTTCCCAAGGGTATTTACGCGTAAGTGAATGCAATGAATTCAACTGGAACTTGAACTCGGCTCCCCGATTTCTCGTTCCACTGCACCACAACGCACATCCTGATACAATACAAAATTAGACAGACAGACTTTGTCGGTCGTATTTAATAAAACTAGGATATATATATATAGTTTATAACTAATATGACGTGTTGAGTTTTCCTTTATAAACTATATATATATATATATATATATATATATATATCAGCTCTTTCATATCTTACTGTTCTCTCTCTCTCTCTCCTTCACTCTGTCTCTCTATCTCTCTTTGTTCATTTATATTCCAAGTCTGCTTGTGTTTTTTCATCTGTATCTGTCCTCCCTTCACTATCTGTCTATATTTTCTGACATATTGTTTCTCTTCTGTTTTCGTTCTTATATTTATCTTTAATCACTTGATTTCCTCGCGTCTGTATACACGCGTGTGCATACATGTACTAGCATCAAGTCCTGTTTACATCATAACTATGCTTTCTACCTCACTTTCAGACACTTTTCTTTTTTTTTTACTTTTTTTTTTACTCTTTTTTACTTTTTTGTTTTTTTTTTGTCTCCATCATTCTGTCTACCACTGTCTTTCTATTCCGTCTTCTTCCCCTCTCCGCCACCAGCTTCTACAGGACGGCATCTTCATCTTTCTACAGACTTGAGATGCTAATTCTCTCAGCAGCTGCTGCTGTTGTTGCTTTGGTGGTTGTTGTTGTTGTTATCGTTCCAACTGCTACCGACTCACCGCCCTCGCTTTTACAAAGGGCTACCGCACCGACATTACACTGCCATCACTACTTCCTTCTTTGAAAGCAACGTCTGCTAGTCGCCCTCCACTTGGTAAAGTTTTACTTTTTTCTTTACTTATTCTTTTTACCCACTTTTTCTTTTTCCCTTTTACAACTATTAGAAACGACTGCTCGCTAAATTGAGACATATCATATTACGACTAGCTTGGTGGATGGCCCGACTTAGAAAACTTAAATCGTCTCCGAATCAGTCCTAAGGACAAGTGGTAAAAAGCTGACACTTGCTGAGGAAGTTTTAAAAACAGAGAGAAAAAGTGAATACTCGGACAGTAAAACAAATAAATAAAAATAAAAATAAATTTAATTAAATAAAAATAATATTAATAATAATAGCTTAAGAAATGTATTGATACAATAGTGACACTTAGTTAAATGCATAATAAAGCTAAATGATATTCAATGCCATACTTAATACACGCATGGGCGATCTCTTCCGATATGGCAAACTAGGCTGAAGATTTTTGCTTTGCTAAAATTTAAATAACTAACGAAATAATTTAAAAAAATTTAAGAAAAGAAAAAGCTAATTTAGTTAAAGATTCAGTGCTGGATAATCTCCTCACAAATGAAGTGAACTGAAATAATAGAAATATGTTTCTACAAAAAAAGGCTAAGACTATCATGGACCAAACATTTTTGAGCAACAAGGAAGTTTGAAAAAATGGAAACAAAAAGGACGCTTAGTGGATATCGGCTCGGAACGAGAAATCGGGGAGCCGAGTTCAAATTCCAGTTGAATTCATTGCATTCACTTACGCGCAAATACTCTTGGGAAAGGTATTAATCCGTCTATTCCTTCCAGTTATGGGTTAAATAACAGGACATATTGGGTTCTATAGCCTTGGCTGGCAACCAATCTACCGCAGAAAGCAATGGCAACCTATGCGGGATAATCTTCTGCCCAGTCAGTCATGTCTCGAAAGGGACATGATCGCCCAAGCGTGTATTACGTATGGCACTTAACTGACTGATACACAACATCCTGAAAAGATATTTGATATTTCTAGAAAAAATCATGATAGAAGAGGGCTTAGAAAATTTAATACACACAGGACAGATTGAAGGCAAGATGAATAGAGGAAAACGAAGTATATCCTACCCAGAGAGCTTGAGTAAATGGATAGCAAATCAGGATTTAGGAGAGATAACAAAAAGACCTACAAATTACAGGAAATTGTGGAGAGCTATGATCACCCCACGGTATATAAAAGAAAAACAAACTGGCTCGCGTAAATGTATGGCAGAATAATGTTTAGGAGAAATAATAAATAATATTAAGTGCTACAAATGACAGGAAATTGTAGAGAGCCATGATCAGCCACGTCCTGAAGGAACACTTCACATAGAAAGCGAAGGTGTAGACTAACAAATAGTCTTTAAAATAAACATTGTTCAAATAGTTACGTAAGACTATTAAGCCTGAAGGAGGAAAATAATATATTATCAGACAGTTAAGTGCCATACCTGATACACGTTTGGATGATCATGTCTCTTTCCAGACATGACTAACTGGGCAGAAGAGTATCCGGTAGGAGGTTACTTTCTGCACTAGACTGGTTGCCAGCCAAGGCTATAGAACCCAATCTGTTCTATTATTTAACCCATAAGTGGAGGGAAGAGATGGATTAATACCTTTAGCAAGTGAATGTAAGGAATGCAAAAACACGTGCAATAAAAATAATCCAAAACAATTTTGTACTGGATTTTATATATTACAATTAAGAGTTGATTTTTAAATTACAGTTATTATATGAATGTTAGTGTGTAAAGCTTATCGCTCTAACTTTAACATTATGAATTGGCAGTACAAAATCACGAAAGAAGAATTTAATTAAATAATACAAACCACGTCACATGAGAATATCCAACTGCAGCAATCACATGTAACTCGAAGAAAAATTAATGATAAAAATAAGATTTTCATATCCCATACAACTCCACAGAAAAGTTTAGGAAGAAAACCCACACCAAGACTGAAAAAAGCGATAACTACTGCTAGATTGCGAAATATATTTGCAAGAGAAAGATTTTATGAATTTATAAATTTCAACCAACAACAGTACTGTCTACTCAGTCAATGAATGTCAAATGTTTCTTTATAAGAAAATGGATAATATTATGATTATCATTAAAGGTTAGGAGAAGAGTTACTACAATTTGATCCCAGACCGATGGTCAGGCAGTGAGGAAAAGTGGAATTTAAATAACATTGACTGCTCGGTCAATGAATGTCAAATGTTTCTTTATAAGAAAATGGCAAATATTACCATTATCCTTAAATCTTAGGAGAACAGTTTCTACACTTTGATCCCAGACCGATGTCAAGGCAGTGTGAAAAGTGGAACTTGATTACAAATGTCTGCTCAGTCAAATAATGTCAAATGTTTCTTTAAAAGAAAATGGCTGAAATTACATCACGCTTAAAGGTAAGGAGGACAGCTACTACATTTTGATCCCAGAACGATGGCCAGACAGTTAGGAAAAATGGAAATTGATTAGCACTGTCTGCTCGGTCAAAAATGTCAAATATTTCTTTATAAGAAAATGTCTAATATTACCATTATCGTAAAAGGTTAGGAGAACAATTACTACACTTTGATCCCAGACTAATGGCCAGGCAGTGAGGAAAAGTGAAACTTGGTTATCACTGTATGCTCGATCAATGAATGCCATATGTATCCTTATAAGAAAAGGGTTCATATTGACATTATCTTTACCATATATTTTGAATCGATTTTTCTCTCTGACGAAACGTATTATGACTCAACATGGACTTTCCTACCCGCAAAGAAAGAGTTTGTTATAAGGGCATTTTTATCCATGACACCGCTATTATTTTTACTAATTCGCTTCCTCGTCAATGTTTATTGTTTTGAAAACTATTATTCGAATTATAATAAAATGTAAAGAAATGAAGAAATTCATTTTCTTATTTTTATTTTGAGAATTGTAACAAAAATATTAAGATGAAACAGTGGAGAATTTATATTAAAATGTTAGGAAATATCGACCTTATCATCTCAACTTGCCGAAAACTTAAAAAGGCCAAATAAAACTACAAGCAGAAAAAAACAGCATATAATAGCTATAAAGTAGCAGGAGTGTCTGAAAATAGCTGATCATTGCTGCGCAAAGGATACATAAAACAGAAAATAGGATTATTCGCTATAGCCGGGGAAACAAAACTACCAGAAAATATTATGCCCTCATATTGATAGTCTAATAAAATAGTAATCACGTAGAAAGAAAAAAAAACGCAAAAATAAGGTGTTTCAGTAACTTTACGTCAGTTGATATAATTGAATATAGACAGAGATTTAATAAAAACTGCGAAAATTCTTTAGATGTCTATGACAACAAATGGTATGACTGAATTATTTAGGTTAATAAACAAGATCTAGTTAATTAGGCCAATAAGACAGTGAGTGGATGTGCGTTGTGGTGCAGTGGATATCGTCTCACAACGAGCAATCCGAGAGCCGAGTTCGAGTTCCAGTTGAATTCGTTCCGTTCACTTACGCACAAATAACTTTGGGAAAGGTATTAATCGGTCTACTCCCTCCAGTTATGGGTCAAATAACAGGATAGATTGGGTTCTATAGCCTTGGCTGGCAACCAGTCTACCGCAGATAGTAATGGCAAACTACTGCGGGATAATCTTCTGTCCAGTCAGTCATGTCTCTTTCGAGATATGAGCGCCTCAGCGTGTATCACGTATGGAACTTAACTGACTGACTGTAGTCCGATGAAGTCCATAGAGACAAAATGCGCCACGAGAAAACTTTTTCCAATTTGTCATATATTTTTCTTTAATATTGTTCCCGATATATGAAAATATATATAGTTATCTCATACTTATATATATATGTGTGTGTGTGTTTGTGTGTGTGTGTGTGTGTGTGTATGTGTGTGTGTGTGTGTGTGTGTGTGTGTGTGACTTTTTTTCCTAAAGTGACCAGCATCGTCGAAACCTAGGTTGCAAGTAAGTGAATGTGTTCTGTTCTTTTATATATATATATATATATATATATATGTGTGTGTGTGTGTGTGTGTGTGTGTGTGTGTGTGTGTGTGTGTGTGTGTGTGTGTGTGTGTAAAAATATACTCTGTTATGATCTGAGATTAAGAACAGGATGGTTAAATAAAATAAAAATAAGAGGAAAACTGTATTTTAAATCGCCTACGCGTTTCGTCCTGTGATGGACTTTATCAAGGCAAAAAGACGAAATGAACTTTATTCTAAATTACGTAATTACAAATCATTTCAAAAGATTAACAGAATATTTTAGTTTTTAGAATTCCTTGACGTGTAGTGCAAAGTCACGAGATATTAAAATAAAGGAAATTCAACCGTTTTCTTTGAAACGTTTTATTATGTATGTTAGTCTGTTTTAGAATACATTCACGTGTAGTGCAAATCACGAGATATTAAAATGAAGGGAATTCAATCGTTTTCTTTGAACTTTTTATTATGTATGTTAGTCTGTTTTACTATAATTTCTATAAGTAAAGGTGAGATTGGGAAAAATCCGGGGAGCAAATTGATGTTTTGGTAGTAGTGGATGGAGGCGCTCTCGAGAACATTTCTTCTGAATAAATTGTTTACTCTTTTTATTAGTGTGGCATTTTTAAAATCGAAATTGTGTTGAATTTATTTCTGTGAATCACTAATGCATTTGTTGGATTATTATTAGTTATGTCTCTTGTGTGCATATATACGTTTGTTTTATATTTCTACTTGTTTCTCCGATGGAGATGGAGGAACAATCCTGGCTATTTATTCTGTATACACCTCCTTGTTCATCATTTTGATTTCGGTTATTTTTAGATCTGATAATGTCCATAATAGTTTTCGTGGTAGTTGTTACTATGTGTGTGTTTTTTTATATGAGATAGACTATTTGGGATATTAGATGCAATGGAGTTGGTTGGTAGTATGATGTATTTGTTATTTTTTCATTTTTCATTTTTTAATCATTTCACCCCGGGCAAGGCGTAAATGCCACTGATGTGCGGGGGGGCTACATAACTGAAAGAACATTAATTAGAGGAGAGAGAAGAGGATTACAAACCAATTAGAAAGAAGCAATAGAAAGATGAAAATGCATGTGTGATGACAGTTGCAAGGGGAGAGAGAAAGGGAAGGATATACGGGGTGGGGGAAGGGCGAGAGTCAAGTGGTTAGTAGATGAGTATTGACATTGCATTTAAATTTCTGGAGGTTGTAGCCGTCAGGAAAGTAAGGACATGAGAGCGAGTTCCACAGGCGGGAAGTGCGAGAGAAGAAGCTGCAGGAGTAGAATTGTCGTCTGCATTTGGCTAACCTAAATGTGAATGGGTGGGACCCAGTTGCCATTCTGGTTGCACGAGTAAACATCTGTCGAGGAGGCACCAGTGACTTAAGTTCGTCTGAGCAGAAGCCATGAAAGTACTTATAGAACAGACAAAGGGAGGCCACATTTTGTCGGTGGGGAAGTGGCTGTAGTCGAGCTGCCAAGTCAGCACCTATCACGTTACTAACTCTCCTTTGGAGCCTGTCGAGAACACCGAGGTGAGCGGCAGGGGCGCCTGACCATAAATAGCAGCAGTACTCCATGCAGGGTCGAATGGTAGACTTGTATATATGCAGGATGTATTCAGGCGGAAAGAACGTCCTGGATCGACACAGTGATCCAAACTTCTTAGCAGTGGATTTAGCTATGGATTCGATGTAGCGGTTCCATTTGAGATCAGAAGAGAGGGTAAGGCCGAGGAGGCGCAGTGTATTGTACTCAAGGAGAATCGCTTTGTGAAATTTTGTTTAGATTATTATTGTTAACAGTGTTTCTTTTGTTGTGGTTGCATATATTATGTGCTTTTCTTTTTTGCATTGTGAATAAAGTGATATGGGTTATGTAAGTTTCTGGAAGTGCTATGTATTTTTCTTCTTTTGTTAAATATTGGGGGCTGCATATTCTTAGTGCTCTTAAAAAGAAACCCATAATAATACCAGATTTGATTTTGGAAGAGAGGCTAGAGTAGAAATTTATCAGGTCGTTTTTGTTGGTAGCTTTTCTGTAGACATCAAAATCAAGTTTGTTGTTATTTTTGTACAATATGATATCTAGGAAAGGAAGAGTCTGATTAGATTCAGTTTCGAAGGTAAAATTTATAGTAGGTTCAATGTTATTGAGTTTGTTGACAATATCTGCTATGTTTGTAGTTTCTGGGTAGATTAGAAGGGAGTCGTCTATATCTCTAAAGTAACGGTTGAATTTCTCTTCATTTTAATATCTCGTAACACATGAAGGAATTCTAAAAACTAAAATATTCTGTTGATCTTTTGAAATGATTTCTGAGCATCTTTGTGGTTGCCAACACTGTTTGTTTATAGATACGTAATTTAGAATAAAGTTCATTTCGTCTTTTTTGCCTTGATAAAGTCCATCACAAGACGAAACGCGTAGGCGATTTAAATACAGTTTTCCTCTTGTCTTTATTTTATTTCACCATATATATATATATATATATATGTATTACGGGTATTAACGAATTTTAACGAAACTTGGTTATAAACAACCGACAATTTGAAATTAAACAGTATTATATATTTATATCTACCGGCCTGATTATTTACGATAAATTGTGTGCCATTAATAGGGGTCGCAGGTTCGAATCCTGCCAAATGGCATACATTTTCGTAATAACAATTTATCGTAAATAATAAGGCCGGTCGATATAAATATATAATAGTTTAATTAAAAAACAGAATATCTACTTAAATACGTGTATCGATAAAAAATAATTTTCAAACAATTCATTTCATTCATATATATATATATATATATAATTTTATCATGTACATGGTGCGATGGCTAAATTGTCACTATTTTATATATTTATTTTTGTGCATGTTGTTTGTTTGCTTTTTTTATTTTCTTGAGTGCACAGTACAGTAGGATCACTTGAGCAATGTCTGTGAGAAAAAGACCAATATGATACAAGTCTAGTTTGACTTTCACGCTTAAAGCTTTAATACGAAAATTTCACAATGTTTAGATTTTATTCTGAGGACATCGCAAAGTATTTTGAAACTGGTAGGTAAATCTAATGTTGATTACAAATTAAGTAAAACTCACTTAGTTCGTTATGATAAGAACTCCATAATTGTTATTGAGGGTCTCGGACTCAACATAGGGAGGTACATCAAGTGCTGTGAAGAGGTAATGCTGATCTGGGTCAAGAGGGTGGCTGCTGAAAGAACCTATATCTGATAGCAGAACTCTGTACCTTGCCAAACAAGCAGAAAAAAAAACAGTCATAGCTGTCAGACGATTTCTGCGACAACATCACCTCTTACATCTGGTCACCTAATACTCCAGACAGCAACCCCCTTGATTATCATATTTCTTATCCTTTGTTCCCTGTTTAGGATGTGGTTTCCGGCTTTCTCTTTTCCAATCTTCTCACTTTTTTTTTTTTTCAATTGGAGTAGATAGCTCTGTCTATCGCCCGGTTCACACTTCACCCATGTCTATTGAACAGGTTAAGAGGCTCATCCCTTGTTCCCTGTTTAGAATGTGGTTTCCGGCTTTCTCTTTTCCAATCTTTTCATTATTACGTAGCCCCCTGCACATCAGTTGCGTTACCGCCTTGCTCGGGGTGATACGATAAAAAAAAAAAATCAATCGCACCCAGTGTATTTAGACGACAATTTACTCATCGCACATGTATATCATTTTCCCATATATTTACTTGTGCTATCTATGAGTGTATTTGCAAAATGTTACGTGTGCATCTGTATTTATACATATAAGTTATTTATACACATGAACACAATTATATAATTAAATAGTAACATTTACATATATACATGCATATAAATGTAGACATTCTATACTGTATTTTCTAATATGTGTGTCTGTGTATTTGTGTTTGTGCATTTCTGTGTGGGTATGTGTGTGTATGTGTGAGCATGTGTGTGCCTGCATATATGTATGAGAGAGAGAATTTATATGAATCGGGTGAGCTACTTCGAATTTGGCTTCAGAAGAATGTGAGTCTAGATATAACTAAGAATTTTTATACCGAAAATCTTCAAATCATTGGGACACATGTGGTACAGATTCAGACTGCGACAGGACTTGACACCTTATAGCTCAGAATTAAATTAGCCTGTTCAGGCCTAATCATAGACTAAAATGTAGATCCACTTAGCGATCTATTTCGTAATATCCCATATAAAAAGTATCTTACACTATAAAAAAATTGATTTATTTAAAGTCACACCCAGAGTTATTCTATGGGTGTTGTACTGGATTTCAGATAAAACATTCAAGAAACAGCATTTGATACTTACCCTTCACCCAATGAATTAGAAAGGAAAGAACAGAAAAAAAGAATTAATAAAATGTAAAAAGAATAAATGTAAGAAAACTACTATTTATACGGATGTAATTTTTAATGTTTTTCTTCTCTGTTTTCATCTGTGTATATTCTGCCTTTTCACAGAATAGTGTATAGATCGATTGTCTAAAACAATTAGAACTATCTTTTTAATCCAGTTTCACCTTTTGCCAGACAATAAAGCCACTAAAACGCAAGGGATACAGTATGCATAAGAGTTAGGAACATAAATATTCATAATGAGCGGGATGAGAAAAGAGTAATCAGAAGAACAGTAGATAGCAATTGACGTTGCATTTAAATTTTTGCAGATTAAAGTTGGCTTGAAAGCATAGAGTCGGAATGGAGTTCCACGGTTAAAAAGTGTGAGAAAAGAACTTGTTAACGTAGAACTTGCGGTTGCATCTAACCAGCTCAATTTTAAATTGACGGGATCTCGATACCCGGCTAGTAGTGTGCTTAAATTAAAAAATGCTAGGTACCATACTCATCCGAACATTCACCATGAAAGTATTTTTTTTATAATCGTGCCGCCCCAAGCAAGGCATTTTACTGCCACTGTTGTGCAGGGGGTTGCACAGGAGGAATGTCATGAGGAGTGAGAGGTTGCAGGGGGTGTCAGGAAGAGAATAGGAGTGGCAAGAGATTACTGATGAGAGTGGGGTGAACGAGGAGGAATGTTATGAGAAGTGTGAGGTTGCAGGGGGTGTCAGGAATAGAGTAGAAGAGGGAAGAGAGTACTGATGAGAGTGGGGTGAGTGTAGAAAAGCATAAGAGAGAGAGAGGTTGTAAGTTAGTGAGACAGGAGATGACTATTGACTTTACATTTAAATTATTTATAGAAAAGACATAGCGAAATAACCTTAGGGCAGTGTAAAAGTGACTGAAGCCGAGCAGCCAATTTTTTTTTGTGGGGGGGGGATTTTATCAGGGTGCTCTGGCTAAATAGGTCACCGTACCATATGTGGCAGCAATATTATAACAGTAGATGAATGGTACACTTTAAGATATGTAAAATTTTTTCTTGAGATAAAAATTGGCTCGCAAGACACAGTGAATCAACTTTCCTACCAGCTGACCTAGCAATGAATTCAATATATATATATATATATATATATATATATATATATATATATATATATATATCACACCCTGATTGAGCACTCTGGAAGAATGGTAGACTTTGATAAACAGTAGCTACTCTGGCATGTACGCATCGCTCATTCAGTAAAGAATTAGAGCGCTCTGGCTATTGGGCATGTATAATGATAATATAAACGCTAAAAGCCTGCCTTCTTCTATTGAGCGCCCATAGCCCAGAGCTAGAATCACCGACTGACGCCAATTCGGTCGGGTTTTAATCCTGGGTTAAAAGCAATCGGAGTCTAACCGTAATGATGCGCTGTGATACAGCGAAACAGATCTGTCTGCGGATGACTATATATATATATATATATATATATATATATTAGTAATTGATTTGGATTTTCACTGCCTGCCCCAAGTTTATGGTTGTATTAAACAAAGGTTAGTGGATATGTTTCTATATCTATTTTTCAAAATTTAATCTTTACTGAATATTTCTCATATAAGCATTTATTATAGTATAATATAGTGAATATAAGTTCGGTAGCTAGTCATGGATTACTAATTAAACTAATTACTCTCATAAAAATATCATTACTATAAGGAGTATAGTAATGTAAAGTTTAGTAACTATTACCAACTATTTTCCGGTCAGAAAAGTAAGTTACTCTCTTCCGAATATATCATAATTATTATATCCTTTGATTTCTGGTCTACATTTTCTTCCCGGTCCCAACTTGAGAAAAGGCTTCATGATATTTTCCACTGATCGTTTTTTAAATAAATAAAACTAAGATCACACACATTTGCATAAATAAAGCTCTATGTAATGCCTGTGCTGTGCTTGTGAGTACATTTGTTTGTATTTCTTAATAATAATGCCAGGAATCCTTTCAATGAGTCTATCAGAGCATTTCACATCTAATTGCTCTATCGTGACGATTTTTATATTCATTTAGCGCAAGTACAGAAGATCCTTACATTAAATAGTCTATGATTTCCTGGTATTTATCACAAAACCTGCATTTTAGATCCACATCATTATGTATGATATTTGCCTGAAAGTTCTTATTGAAAAAAATCTGGTCTTCTGTTTCAGCCTTTAGTCGTAATCATCGACGAGTATTAACTTGATCAACATCGGTTTTATTAGCGCATTCTGGGTAATGGTCATCCAGAGGTTTGTCTTACCAGTTATTATTAAATTATTATTATTAGTAGTAGTAGTAGTAGTAGTAGTAGTAGTAGTAGTAGTAATAGTAGTAGTAGTAGTAGTAGTATTTAATGTACGTCCTCTCAGAATATATTCTGCCATGGCTCTTCACATCTTAACTTTAAATGTATGTGATATATCCTGACTTCTAACGTGGTTCCATTCTAACTGATTTTTCTTTTCCTATTACCATAAGAGCTCAGCAATTTTTTTAAAAATTCGTGTCAAGTACTGAACTACGATGTAATATCAAACCTCCTATTAGGCATGTTGCATAAAGATGAAGAGAAAAACCTTATGCAACAGAGTTGGGATTCTACAGAAAGATTCTTAAAGTGTCATGGACAGAGCAAAATGTTCAAAGTAGATGTTTTAAGGGAAATGCGAGTAAAATGACACATATATTTACTATTAGAAAGAAACAGTTTAAATTTTCGAAACACAAGATGAGGAAAGATTTCTTGAAGAATTTGATACTCACAGGATAGATTGAAAGCTAGAGGTAAACCTCCCTATGTATGGTTGTGCAAATGGATGCCAGAACAAGAATTAGAAGGAATAGCATTGCCTACAAACATTACCTAAAAGCTATAGGAAGTGGAAAGCCATGATCACCTACGCCCTGAAGAAACACAGCATGAGAGAACCAGCTTAAAAATTTAGAGATCCCAGTTTACTCAGCTATTTAACGCATAGATAAAAAAGAAGAAATGAATTCATCCCTTTTGAGGGTATTTATTTGACAGTTAAAGTAAGAGATTCAAACAGAATTCTAACTAGTTACGCAACTTATTTATGTAATTATCGCAGTTAAAAAAATGTTAAAGATCAATTACATTTTATTCAAGTTAACCCTCTAGGGCCATTCGTATCATATTTGATACAGTATGAAAACAAGCCTTGAAAGAAATATTTTCCTGAAAAAATTTTTAAGAGAAATATTTTATAAATTTCAAATGAAAGCAGTACTGACTGCTCAGTCAATGAATACCAAATGTTTCCTTATAGGGAAATACCAAATGTTTCCTTATAGGGAAATACTGTATCAAATATGATACGAATGGCCCTAGAGGGTTAATCACAGATTACAACATTATTTGTGGCGGAAAAACTTTGTGAATAGCAAATTCTAATTCTAGAACATAGTGATTTCGTTTCCAGTTCCTTTCTCCACGGTTTTGAATTCAAGATTGTTTCTTTTTTCAAAACTGGTTTTCAGCCTACCTAACTATTTTATCCATAGGGCAGTCAGCCAGTTAGTCAGTCAGTCAGTTAAACGTCATACGTGACACACGCTTGAGCAATCATGTCTCTTTTGAAACATGACAGACTGGGCAGAAGATTATCCCGCAGTAGGCTGCCATTACTTTCTGTAGTACACTGGTTGCCAGCCAAAGCTATAGAACCCAATCTGTCCTGTTATTTAAGCCATAACTGGGAGGAAGAGAGCTGCACGTAAGTGAATGCAAGGAATTCAACTGGAATTCGAACTCGGTACCTCGATTTCTCGTTCCGAGTCGATATCCAATACAACACAACGCACATCCTATCCATATGTAGCGGGTGAATTAATGTGTATTTCGCAAGTGTATTAGTATGGATGATTGCAAAAAACTCGGTTCAACTTTCTTTACTTATAAATTATACGCTAATCCACGTTACCTACTTTTATTTTTAATCATTTCATCTCAAGCAAGTCGGATATGTCCCTAGTATACATCAGGTTACAGGGAATAAAAGTAAAAAAGAAGACTGAGAAAAAGATAAACACGATTCAAGAAGATATATTTCGGAACATTGTAATAGGAAAGTAAGGTATCGGAAGGGAGTTCCGCAGATGGGATTTGCGAGAAAAGAAACTGTTTGGAGAGAAATGGTGGTTGCATTTTTCTTTTTTAACAGTAAAGGGGTGGGACCTAGATACCAATCTAGTAGAACGTTTAAATTCATGTAGTCGAGGCACTAAGAAAAAATAAATAGAAATATTTGTAGAAAAAAACAGAGGTAAACCCACGTCACATCATTAAAAAATTGACTAAAGTCTAAATGAAATTCTCTTTATCTATGAGGAAATCTTCCAGCATTCAGTGCCGTGTGGATAGATTGGCTATTATAAAACAGTTCAGCACTATTTCCTTTGTTTCGAATGACATTTTCATGATTTTGAATACCTTCCTAACTTTTGAAATATATCTTTTGCTATTCCAATAAAATCAGCTCGGAAAATTTAACACTCAGGAGTCAAAGGGCGAAGAGAAACATTCACTAATCTTCAAAACACGCTTGTGTAAATGGATGGTAAAACATAGCAAAGAGGCACTATTTACATTGTTCGAACTAGTGTCCTCATCTTTATAGCTATGTTTACAGTAGTTCGAACTAATACTAACTCATCTTAGAAGTATAGATAAATAAAGAAATAATGGAGAGCCAAAACTGAAACAGCTTTATAAGCTACAAAGAATAGAAAGTTGTGGAGACTCAGGATCAATCAGGTTCTGAAGAGATACAATACAAAGAAAGGCAATTATTTTTGTTCTTATTTTCTTGAAGTATTAAACAAATCATAAATGTCATTCTTCTTCAAAAATAAAAAAAATGTTAGCATTTATTTTTCTTAAGAAGAATGGATTATTACTACATTATTCATAGTAATCTTAAATATTATCTCTACTATTTCTATAAATAATATAAACCAAAGCTAAGTACTTTTTATTATCACGAATGTTTAAAGTGTGGTCTCTGTTCGTGCTGTTTAAAGGGTGGAATGCCCTTTCTTCAACACAGTGACATAGCAATAAAAAAAACATTTTAAATTGTTTTGTTGTTCTTTCAGCTTGACGTCGTATTGTTTTTCGTTTATAGAATATGTATTACAATTATTCGAGAAAAAAAATTAAAAAGGGGCTATCTTGTAATTAACCAAATTGCTTGCCTTCATATTTGTGAGGACTTTCCTCAATCGCATCGGACTTCCTATTTGTGAGTACTTACCTCATTCGCGCTTACTTTTATATTTGTCAGTACTTGCCTCAGTCGCGTTTACCTTCATATCATATTGCCTTAATCACGCTTGCCTTCATATTTGTGAGTACTTGCCTCAGTCCTACTTGCCTTCATATTTGTGAGTACTTACCTTATTCGCGCTTACTTTTATATTTGTCAGTACTTGCCTCAGTCGCGTTTACCTTCATATCATATTGCCTTAATCACGCTTGCCTTCATATTTGTGAGTACTTGCCTCAGTCCTACTTGCCTTCATATTTGTGAGTACTTACCTTATTCACGCTTACTTTTATATTTATCAGTACTTGCCTCAGTCGCGTTTACCTTCATATCATATTGCCTTAATCACGCTTGCCTTCATATTTGTGAGTACTTGCCTCAGTCCTACTTGCCTTCATATTTGTGAGTACTTACCTTATTCGCGCTTGCCTTCATATTAGTGGGCATTTTAGTCCCGCTTGCCTTCATATTTGTGTCTACTTGTCTCAGTCATACTTGCCTTCATATTTGTGAGTAGTTGCCTCACTCGTGTTTGTCTTCATATTTCTGAGTAATTCCCTCAATCACATTGGACTTCCTAATTGTGAGTACTTGCCTTAGTCACGCTTGCCTTCTTACTTGTGAGTACTTGCCTCATTTGTGCTTACTTTCATATTTGTAAGTACTTGCCTCACTCTCGCTTGCCTTCATATTAATGGGTATTTGCCTTAGTCACGTTTGCCTTCATATTAGTGAGTAATTGCCTTAGTCGCGCTAGCCTTCATATTTGTGAGTACTCGCCTCAGTCGCATTTGTCTTCATATTTGTGAGTACTGTGAGTATCCAATTTTCAAAGCTTTCATTGTGTACCCAATTAGTTTCAACTGTATCTTCTCGATTCTAACTACATGCTTACTATTTGTTTCCATTTGGTTTAAAATATTGATGTTACTCCATGATATTTTCAGCATCCTCTGTAAAAACACATTTTTGCTGCTTCATGCCTTTTCATCTTCGAGGGCATTATATAGCATTCACAGCCATATAAAAGGGGATTATATAACATTCACAGACATATAAAATAGGATTATATAACATTCACAGCCATATAAAAGGGGATTATATAACATTCACAGCCATATAAAAGGGGATTTTATAACATTCACAGCCATATAAAAGAGGATTATATAACATTCAATAGCCATATAAAATAGGATTATATAACATTCACAGCCATATAGAAGAGGATTATATAACATTCACAGCCATATAAAAGAAGATTATATAACATTCACAGCCATATAAAAGGGGATTATATAACATTCACAGCCATATAAAAGGGGATTATATAACATTCACAGCCATATAAAAGAGGATTATATAACATTCACAGCCATATAAAAGAGGATTATATAACATTCACAGCCATATAAAAGGGGATTATATAACATTCACAGCCATATAAAAGGGGATTATATAACATTCACAGCCATATAAAACAGGATTATATAACATTCACAGCCATATAAAAGAAGATTATATAACATTCACAGCCATATAAAAGGGGATTATATAACATTCACAGCCATATAAAAGGGGATTATATAACATTCACGGCCATATAAAAGAGGATTATATAGCATTCACAGCCATATAAAAGGGGATTATATAACATTCACAGCCATATAAAAGAGGATTATATAGCATTCACAGCCATATAAAAGGGGATTATATAACATTCACAGCCATATAAAAGGGGATTATATAACATTCACAGCCATATAAAAGGGGATTATATAACATTCACAGCCATGTAAAACAGGATTATATAACATTCACAGCCATATAAAACAGGATTATATAACATTCAATAGCCATATAAAAGGTGATTATATAACATTCACACCCATATAAAAGAGGATTATATAACATTCACAGCCATATAAAAGAGGATTATATAACATTCACAGCCATATAAAAGGTGATTATATAACATTCACACCCATATAAAAGGGGATTATATAACATTCACAGCCATATAAAAGGGGATTATATAACATTCACAGCCATATAAAAGGGGATTATATAACATTCACAGCCATATAAAAGGGGATTATATAACATTCACAGCCATATAAAACAGGACTATATAACATTCACAGACATATAAAAGGGGATTATATAACATTCACAGCCATATAAACGGGGATTTTATAACATTCACAGCCATATAAAAAGGGATTATATAACATTCACAGCCATATAAAAGAGGAATATATAACATTCACCGCCATATAAAAGAGGATTATATAACATTCACAGCCATATAAAAGGGGATTATATAACATTCACGGCCATATAAAAGGGGATTATATAACATTCACAGCCATATAAAAGATGATTATATAACATTCACAGCCATATAAAAGGGGATTATATAACATTCACAGCCATATAAAAGGGCATTATATAACATTCACCGCCATATAAAAGAGGATTATATCACATTCACAGCCATATAAAAGGGGATTATATAACATTCACAGCCATATAAAAGGGGATTATATAACATTCACAGCCATATAAAAGATGATTATATAACATTCACATCCATATAAAACAGGACTATATAACATTCACAGCCATATAAAAGGGGATTATATAACATTCACAGCCATATAAACGGGGAATTTATAACATTCACAGCCATATAAAAGAGGATTATATAACATTCACAGCCATATAAAAGAGGAATATATAACATTCAATAGACATATAAAAGAGGATTATATAACATTCACAGCCATATAAAAGAGGATTATATAACATTCACAGCCATATAAAAGGGGATTATATAACATTCACACCAATATAAAAAGGGATTTTATAACATTCACAGCCATATAAAAAAGGGATTATATAACATTCACAGCCATATAAAAGGGGATTTTATAACATTCACAGCCATATAAAAGAGGATTATATAACATTCACAGCCATATAAAATAGGATTATATAACATTCACAGCCATATAAAAGGGGAGGATTATATAACATTCACAGCCATATAAAAGGGGATTATATAACATTCACAGCCATATAAAAGAGGATTGTTTAACATTCACAGCCATATAAAAGGGGATTATATAACATTCACAGCCATATAAAAGGGGATTATATAACATTCACAGCCATATAAAAGAGGATTATATAACATTCACAGCCATATAAAAGGGGATTATATAACATTCACAGCCATATAAAAGGGGATTATATAACATTCACAGCCATATAAAACAAGACTATATAACATTCACAGCCATATAAAAGAGGATTGTTTAACATTCACAGCCATATAAAAGGGGATTATATAACATTCACAGCCATATAAAAGGGGATTATATAACATTCACAGCCATATAAAAGGGGATTATATAACATTCACAGCCATATAAAACAGGACTATATAACATACACAGCCATATAAAAGGGGATTATATAACATTCACAGCCATATAAACGGGGATTTTATAACATTCACAGCCATATAAAAGAGGATTATATAACATTCACAGCCATATAAAAGAGGAATATATAACATTCACCGCCATATAAAAGAGGATTATATAACATTCACAGCCATATAAAAGGGAATTATATAACATTCACGGCCATATAAAAGGGGATTATATAACATTCACAGCCATATAAAAGGGTTTTATGTAACATTCACAGCCATATAAAAGGGCATTATATAACATTCACCGCCATATAAAAGAGGATTATATAACATTCACAGCCATATAAAAGGGGATTATATAACATTCACGGCCATATAAAAGGGGATTATATAACATTCACAGCCATATAAAAGATGATTATATAACATTCACAGCCATATAAAATAGGATTATATAACATTCACAGCCATATAAAAGAGGATTATATAACATTCACAGCCATATAAAATAGGATTATATAACATTCACAGCCATATAAAAGTGGATTATATAACATTCACGGCCATATAAAAGGGGATTATATAACATTCACATCCATATAAAACAGGACTATATAACATTCACAGCCATATAAAAGGGGATTATATAACATTCACAGCCATATAAACGGGGATTTTATGACATTCACAGCCATATAAAAGAGGATTGTATAATATTCACAGCCATATAAAAGTGGAATATATAACATTCACCGCCATATAAAAGGCATTATATAACATTCACAGCCATATAAAAAGGGGATTATATAACATTCACGTACATATAAAAAGGATTATATAACATATACAGCCATATAAAAAAGATGATTATATGGAACATTCACAGCCATATAAAAGGGGATTATATAACATTCACAGCCATATAAAAGGGCATTATATAACATTCACCGCCATATAAAAGAGGATTATATAACATTCATAGCCATATAAAAGGGGATTATATACCATTCACGGCCATATAAAAGGGATTATATAATATCTTGTCATATAAAAGATGATTATATGATTCCACATCCATATAAAATAGATTATATAACATTCTACAGCCATTATATAAAAGAGGATGAGATCTACAGCCATATAAAATAGGATTATACATTCACAGCCATATGTGGATTTTATAATGAGTCCACGGCCATATAAAAGGGGATTATAGCAACATTCACAGCCATAGCAAACAGGACTATATAACATCTACAGCCATATAAAGGGATTATATAACATTCACAGCCACATAAACGGGGATTTTATATATTCCAGCCATATAAAAAGAGGATTATATAACATTCACAGCCATATGAAAAGGATTATATAACATTCACAATATATAAAAGGGATTATATAACATTCACAGCCATATAAAATATGATTATATAACATTCACAAGGATGGATAAAGTGGAGGATGATATAACATTCACAGCCATATAAAAAGGTGATTATATAACATTCAGCAGCCATATAAAAGGGGATTTTATAACATTCAAGGTTATATAAAAAATATTATAGAATATCTACAGCCATATAAATAAGTATATTATATAACATCTACAGCCATATAAAAAGGATTATATAACATTCACAGCCATATGCATGGATTTTATAACATTCACAGCCATATAAAAGAGGATTATATAACATTCACAGCCATATAAAATAGATTATATAACATTCACAGCCATATAAAAGAGGATTATATAACATTCGCAGCCATATAAAAAGAGGATTATATAATATTCACAGCCATATAAAAGGGATTAGAGTAACACTTCACAGCCATATAAAAGAGGATTATATAACATTCACAGCCATATAAAAGGGGATTATATAATATTCAGTACATATATAAAATAGGATTATATAACATTCACAGCCATATAAAAAGAGGACAAAGAAGAAGACTACAGCCATATAAATACTATATAACATTCACAGCCATATAAAAAGAGGATATCATATAACATTCGTGTTTATAAAAAGAGGATTATATAACATTCACAGCCATATAAAAAGTAGATTGTATAACATTCTGTCATATAAAAGAGGATTATATAACATTCACAGCCATATAAAAGGGGATTATATAACATTCACAGCCATATAAAATATTGTAGGATTATATTAACATTCTGCAGCCATATAAAATAGGATTATATAACATTCACAGCCATAGAAAAGAGGATTATATAGCATTCTGTAGTTATATTATAAAAGAGGATTATATAACATTCACTTACATGAAAAGGTAGATTGTATAAAGATATCACGTTATACATATAAAAGGGATTATATAACATTCACTGCCATATAAAAGATGATTTGGGAGTATGATTCATAGCCATATAAAAGGGATTATATAATATTCACAGCCATATAAAGGCACATATAATATTCACTAATATAAAAAAGAGGACAGGAAGCATTCACAGCCATATAAAAGGGGATTATATAACATCTACTATTACATATATGGATTATATAACATTCTATTGTTACATAAAAGTATTATTTATAATTATTCAGTAGCCATATAAAAGGGGATTATATAACATTCACAGCCATATAAAAGGGCATTATATAATATTCACCGACACATATAAAAGAAGATTATATAACATTCACAGCCATATGTATGGATTATAGCAATATCTGTTGTCATATAAAGGATTATAGAAGTAACATTCAGCCATATAAAATAGGATTATATAATATTTGCATGCTTAGGTAAAAGAGGATTATATAACATTCACAGCCATATGTGAGATTGTGTAACATTCACGGCCATATAAAGTATGTGGATTATATAACATTCACAGCCATATAAAAAAGATGGATTAGCAACATTCAACAGCCATATAAAAGGGGATTTTATAACATTATGTAGCTGGTGAGGTATAGAGATTATATAAATGGTTAAAATTTTATAAAGATGATTACAGTATAACATTCAGCAGCCATAAAAAGGGATTATATATCATTCTATATGAAGCCATAAAGTAGATTATATAACATTCACAATATAACATAAAATAGGATTATATAACATTCATAGCTATATATGGATTGATATAAATATTCATGAAAGAAAGGCATATAAAAGGTGATTGTATAACATTCTACACAGAATAAAAGGCATTATATAACATTCTGGACAGAGCTATACAGTGATTATATAACATTCACAGCCATATAGTGGATTATATTCTTCTCCATTCAGCCATATAGGTACATTATGAACATTCACTGCCATATAAAAGAGGATTTGTGATAATATCCAGCCATATAAAAGGGGATTATATAACATTCACGGCCATATAAAAAGGGATTATGTAATATTCACAGCCATATAAAAGATGGATTATATAACATTCACAGCCATATAAAATAGGATTATATAACATTCACAGCCATATAAAAGAGGATTATATAAACATTCTAAGCAGCCATATAAAATAGGATTATATAACATTCACAGCCATATAAAAGGGGATTATATAACATTCACGGCCATATAAAATGGGATTATATAACATTCACAGCCATATAAAAGATGATTATATAACATTCACAGCCATATAAAAGGTGATTTTTTAACATTCACAATCATATAAAAGGGGATTATATAACATTCACAGCCATATAAAAGATGATTATATAACATTCACAGCCATATAAAAGGGGATTATATATCATTCACAGCCATATAAAAGGTGATTATATAACATTCACAGCCATGTAAAAGAGGATTATATAACATTCACAGCCGTATAAAAGCGGATTATATAGCATTCTCAGCCATATAAAAGGGGATTATATAACATTCACAGCCATATAAAAGTGGATTATCTAACATTCACAGCCATATAAAAGGGGATTATATAGCATTCATAGACATATAAAAGGGGATTATATAACATTCACAGCCATATTAAAGAGGATTATATAGCATTCACAGCCATATAAAAGGGGATTATATAACATTCACAGCCATATAAAAGAGGATTATATAACATTCACAGCCATATAAAAGAGGATTATATAACATTCACAGACATATGAAAGGGCATTATATAACATTCACAGCCATATAAAAGAGGATTATATAACATTCACAGCCATATAAAATAGGATAACATAACATTCTCAGCCATATAAAAGGGGATTTTATAGCATTCACAGCCATATAAAAGGGGATTATATAACATTCACAGCCATATAAAAGAGGATTATATAACATTCACAGCCATATAAAAGAGGATTATATAACATTCACAGACATATGAAAGGGCATTATATAACATTCACAGCCATATAAAAGAGGATTATATAACATTCACAGCCATATAAAATAGGATAATATAACATTCACAGCCATATAAAGAACCGATATCACGAAACAGTTCAAAACTTCTTCTTCATTTGTTTCTAATGAAATTGTCCTATTTCATAATTCAGTTTAATAGTCTGTTTAGCTTTTAGAAAGCATCTTTCGCTGTCTTAATACGCCGTTGGATTTTAGTGTCTTTCTGTTAAAACAATTCCTGAATATTCACATTAATGAACCATTTTGATTTTAGTAGTTACAGTTTATAATTTTCATTTTGTGATCATCCTTTTGCTAATAACCATGCATTTTATCTTCTTGTAACTGAGGTTTGTCTTTTCTTCACGCTTTCCTCCACTACTTTCCTTTGGTGAGATTTAAGTTCTGTTCAAGCAGCTACTTCTCGCAAAAAAACTGATATGTGTAATGCATACCAAAAGGCTGTTTTCATGAAATCACCAATCCTAACATTTTAGTCTTAGGCTCAACGATATCTTCCACACCGTTCTGCATAAAATGTGCTCTCTACGTTGTTATCATTTACATCAAGTGGATCTTTAGTGCCATAAAGAAATGAACCACTATATATTAAAGAATAACGACGTGTTAGCGATCATTTTGATGAAATAAGAGAATTGAAGATCGAAATGAAGATATTCACAACGATTCTCTTGAACGGTTTACCAATGTTACACAAGTTGACGGAACCACTTTTTACGTTATCTTCGTCTTTATACCAATTAGAAAGCGGTACGCAACGATTCTCGGGAACCGTTTACCAATATTACACAAAGTGACAGAAACGGTTTTTGCATTGCTTTCGTTTTTATATCAATCGGAAAGGGATTTGCAATTGATATTATTTTTATTGATGTTGACGGAAAATTGATCCAGAGTCGCTATGTCACTCACATTGTAGCGAAAACCCTCATTTCATTCGTATTTCCACTCAAGCAGTTTCTTCCTATGAACCGCTGCCTTGTACTTTTATAGTTTTTAAAAGGGTCACTTGGGATAAAAGGTTACAAAGTAAAAGGGCTCAGCTTATACAAATATGTGTGGGAGATAACAATTAACTCTAAACAAGAACATGAAATCAACTAATAGGAGGGGAGTTCCACAACAAACCTCCTGTTAATTGATTTCATGATCAATATAGTTTAGGGTTAACCGGTATCTCCCACACATATTCGCATTCGCATAACCTGTACCTTTTTATTTGTAACATTCTACCCCAAGTGACCCTTTAAAAACTATAAAAGTATAAGGACCTTGAAATTGAAATTTCAGAAATGTGACACGGGAAAATATCAACAATTCCAGTTGTAGTTAACGCCATTGATTTGAATGGAAATGTTGTGATAGAATCACTGAAGGGATCTCTGGCAGCCCAAATCTTATGGAAATACAATAATTGTATTCACGAAGGGCTTTATCGATGTAAAAATGTGTTCTTTTGTTTTGTTTTATTTTGTTTTGTTCAAAATTGCTCAATGGAAAAGGTCATGATGACGTTTCTAACCATAGATTTTTGACTGGGATCCAGAAAGAAATGAGTATACGTATGAAGTTAATAATAATAATAATAATAATAATAATAATAATAATAATAATAATAATAATAATAATAATTTGGTTGTGCGACCATAACAGATATCGAAATATGATGAAAAATGACTTCTTAATAATAATAATAATAATAATAATAATAATAATAATAATAATAATAATAATCAAAACTGTCAAAATATAAAGACCTGGAAATTGAAATAGAAAAAATGTGGAAATTGAAAACAAGAGTTGTGCCAGTGATAGTAGGTGCACTTGGAATGATAAAAAATGGAACAAAACAACACTTTGAAAGAATCCCGGGAAATCCAGCTTAAGAGATATACAAAAAATTGTCTTATTAAGTACAGCCCACACACTAAGGAAAACTTTGTCTGTGTAACGCTAGGGATGATAGGGGAGATAGAAACAACATGAAATGGAGCCATAACAACACGCCACGACCTGCCTTAGGTCTTTCCGCAGACTTGGTAGGTAGTGCGACCATAGCAGAAATGAACTATGATGAAAAATGACAACATAACAACAACAGCAAGACCGAACTACATGACCAACAATTGCGTAGGAAGACACTACTAAAATCAAGTTGCAAAGAAACAGAATTAAATTAGAAGTACGAGTCATGTAATAATTAAAGAATGGGAATGAGAAATCAGCGAGACGAGTTCGAATTCCTGTCGAAACCATTGCATTCACATTCGAACAAATGCTCTTTTGAAAAGTATGAATTCATCTATTTCCCCTAGATATAGGTTAAATAGCATAGCAAACTGGATTCCCTATCCATGGAAGTATAGGAGAACGACAATTCTAAATCAAAACCTGAGTGCGGCTTTAGTGGAGCAAATACTTGAATTGTGACGAAGGTCATGTTACTATAACTGCCGCATAACCCAGGGTTTGGGTGTGCGGGTGTTGAAATAACACAAATGAACCTAGGTAGATACCCATGCTCGGAAACAAGCAGCCATACTGAAGATAGGAAATCCCACTGAGTTATAGTGTGCCTTCGCGTAGAAACAACTTTAATAACAATAATCCTTTTGAAGTTTGTGCAGGAGTATACGGATAAAAATGTCAACTGCACAGTAAAGACTAAACAAAAATCAATTTATTCTGATCGGATAGCATTCAATGTATTTTGCGTCGTTATGGTCAGATATACCAAGAAAACTGTTTAGTATTAACAGATAAGCATAATAAGGAGTAATAATAGTTGTATGAACGCCACTGTTCAGCAGTGAGTTGTGTCTTATCGATGGAATCATGAATACTGAATATTACTAAAATTTACTAGAAAACGTTAACCTTCACTAAAACGTTTGGTTAGATGTAGGTACTGTAAGATTGGATGTGCAAGTGGTGTAATCGATAATGATCCGGAATAATTATTTGAAGAGCCGAGTTCTACAGTATTCACATTATTCGGCCTATTGTCCTCATCTTAAGAACAGTGGATAAAAACGTTGGTTTGTTCCTAACCTGAGTTGTGAGTTCAATACCAGGCTACAGCAGTGGTGAACAAGTAACTTGCAGGGTTAGAGGGAGATAACTCATGACTTCTAATCGAGGCTTTACGCAAGGAATGAGGATGATGTACCCCAGTATTGTAATAAAGGGTTCGGTTCGAAATTCCTAGCACCTGAAGAAAGCCGGAGCGCACAACAGCCGAAACGTCGTACAAATGGCAACAAAGATGAAGGCAATATTCCGAATAATATAAATCCTGTAAATACAAACTCATCTCAGAAATATTGACAAATACGAGCTGGGTTCCAATTCCACTTGGATTTCTTATATTTACTTACACACAAATACCCTTGGGAAAATTATGGCTCCATATATACTTCCCTCTCTATTACTCGAATAGTAAGACGTAAACCTCTATTAGCTCAAAAACAAAATGAGTACAAAATTGTTAGATTTCAGCATTAAATAAAACAAAGAAGTTGATTATTCCGCTAAACAAACAAAAAAAAAAAACAACAGCGAGTCAATGTTTGAGGAGGAGAGTTTTCAACTTGCTATCAATTCAAAGCATTCGAGTAAAAAGATTAATCTTGCTGGATTTAAATCCAGCTGATGATCACTCGTATGGATTAAGACTGTACTGCATTAAAAGATCAGTTCGCATCAAGTCACCAAAGTAGAACCTGGTCAATACCTGAACAATACCTGCATATATAGATAGCCATGTTTCTAAATAATGTACAATCGTCTAGGCAATACCTGGATATATAAATAGTTATGGATCTAAATAATGTTCAATAGCCTGGACTATACCGGGTTATATAGACAGCCTTGGTACTATTTAATGTGCAGTAACCTGATCATTTCCTGGTTCTATAGATAGACATAGTTTTAAATATTGTTTAATAGCCTGGTCAATGACTGGATATATAGATAGTCATGGTTCGAAATGAATGTTTAATAGCCTGATCAATAGATAGATAGATAGATAGATAGATAGATAGATAGATAGATAGATAGATAGATAGATAGATAGAGTTCTAAATAATGTTCAGTAGCCTGTTCAATACCTGGATATATAGATAGCTATGCTATTAATTACTGTTCAATCGCCTTGATAGCCATGGTTCATTATAATATTCATATTTATATAGATAGCCATAGTTCTAAATAATATTCAATAGCCTGGACTATTCCGGATTATATAGAGAGAAAAGTTTCGAAATAATGATAAAATCCTAATCAATACTTGTATATATAGATAGTCATGGTTCTAAATTATGTTCAATAGCTTAGTCAGTACCTGAATAGATAGATAGATAGATAGATAGATAGATAGATAGATAGATATGAACAGACTTAGATAGATAGATAGATAGATAGATAGATAGATAGATAGATAGATAGATAGATAGATAGATAGATAGATAGATAGCCATGGTTCTAAATAATGTTCAATAGTCTGGTTTTATAGATGGCCAAGGTACTATTTAATGTTTAATCGCCTTGTCAATAGCGATATGAATAGATAGCCATCGTTGTAAATTATGTTCATTGCCTGTCCAATACCTTGCTATATAAATTGCCATGCTTCTAAATGTTTAATAGCCTGGTCAATATCTGGATATATAGATAGGCATAGTTCTAAACAATGTTCAATAGTCTTGTCAAAAACTGGTCAATACCTTTTTGGGGAACCGCTTGGGAATACCAGATTGTGCCGGTGGTGTAATAGATAAAGATTCGAAGTTAGAAATTAAAGGGACGAAATCAAATTTCAGTTGGGTCAGTGATATTAACTTACGCGCAAAGACATTTGAGCGATTATGAATTGAAAAGAGACATTGCACAAGCGTTTTTAGATCCGTTTCTCCAAACAAGATCAGCGCGGTAAGTCTTCATGATCTGAATTTGGCTTCAAACCTATAAAAGATATTCAAGGAAGAATACGACTCCTTTATTTAAATGAAAATAAAAGAATAACCATTAAACAAGATATAATTAAGTTAGTGTGAATCTCAGTGATTATGAGTGCATGTCTAGTGTCGTCAAGACTACAATCATTTATAGAACGCTTGCTAAGCATAGCTTAGATGTAGTATAATAATCTAGTATTAGTATTATAATATCTGTTCTAATTGCTTGATGTTCTATAAATATTAAAACTCTACTATCTTTGATTTAAATGAAAATTCTTTTTTAATTTAAGAAAAAACGGTAAGAAATGTGGGTTCTTTTATGAAGCAGTTGAGATACGGAAAGTGCGATGCTGAGATCCGAAGGAAAATTGGCAACGGCCAAGGATGCATTCTAGAACCTGAGTAGAGTATTGAGAGACAGGAAAGTTTCTCTAGAAACAAAGAACAGAGTACTAGATTTATGTTCTTCAATAGGGAAATGGATGCTGGAAGTTCTCCTCAATGATAAAGGAGAGACTTGAAGTAACCGAAATGTAGTTCTACAGAAGGATGCTGAGGATACCATGGACCGTAAATGTGAGCAACGATGTAGCTTTCTAGAGAATGGAAATGAAAGGAAAACTAATATTTAACATCAGGAAGACAGCTGAAGTTCTTGGGACATATAATGAAGACGAAGAATGGCTTGAAGAATCTGATACTATTATTTAGAGGAAAAGTGAAACAGGGAAAATCAAAGCGTAGCATATGTGACGGGCTTGAGCAAGTGGTTGGGAGAGCAGGTTTGTGTGGGATACCATGAGAAAACATGCTAATAGGAAGATGTGGAGGGTCATGAGTGCCTATGTTCTGAAGGAACACGAACAAGAACAATACAAAACTTGTTAAATCACAGATACAAGTTAGTGATATGAATGCTGCTTTTAAAGAAAGGCAATTTTTTGTAAGTGATATAAGTTTTTGCAGTTTCTAGTTAATCAACAAGCTAAATCACTGTAACACATTCGAATTAAGGCTAAAAAAAAAGTAAACAGAATCTTTGTTGTCCCTGTGCCACTATTTAGGTTCATATTTTTAGTGCAGTGACAGACAATGAATGTTAAATTGCGCAATCTGATTTTACTAAAATTAAGGTGCATAAAAAAAAATATATATATATATATATATAAATGCCTGGCGGAACAAGTATTAGGAGGGATAGTAAAAAGACAAACGTTGCTTAGACTTACAAAGGAGAGGATATTGTAATGAACCATGATCGCTCACTTTCTGAAGGAACAGAGAATATATATATATATATATATATACTCTAGTTATCCGGAGACAGATCTGTTTCGCTGTATTACAGCTCATCAGTACGGCTCAGACGCCGGTCGCTTACCTAACCCAGGATTAGAAACCCGAACGCATTGGTGCCAGATGACGATTCTACCCCTAGGCCACGAGCGTCCAGTAGAAGAAGGCAGTCTTTCTAGCGCATATAAACACGCCCAATAGCTAGAGTGCTCCAATTCATTATCGAATGAGCGGTGTATGCCGGAGTAGCTACTGTTTACAAAGTCTACCACTCTTCCAGAGTGCTCAATCACGGTGTGAGAGCGTAAATACTATAGTCATCCGCATACAGATTTGTTTCGCTGTCTTACAGCTCATCAGTATGGCTTAGACTCCGGTTGCTTCCTAACCCAGGATTGAAACCCGACCGAATTGGCGTCAATATATATATATATATATATATATATATATATATATATTGACGCTAATTCGGCATTTGTAGACAAATCTGGAGACCCATATATATATATATATATATATATATATATATATATGTGTGTGTGTGTGTGTGTCTGCAGATTCCTCTACAAATGAATTAGTTTACATTTCAAATGAAAGCACAAATAACTTTTGCCTTTACTTCTTATTAGTAACTTAATTTAACCCCAAAACGTACAAATTCAAAATTTTGTACTTATAGATTCTCAAAATTAATCAAGTTTGCAATTCTGTCGAAAAGTATATTTTCAAAAATATAAAATGAGCTTTTCAGTCTTAAAAATAGGGAATCACTTTATTACTAGGTACAAAATAACTTTTGATTTTACTTCTTATTAGTAGCTTAATTTAACCCCAAAACTTACAAATTCAAAATTTTGTACTGATAGATTTTCAAAATTAATCAAATTTTGTAATCCTGTCTATAAGTATATTTTCAAAAATAAAAAATGGGGTTTTCAGTCTAAAAAAATAGGGAATCACTTTATTACTAGGTACAAAATAAAACTGATTCCACAATATGCATTTATGCTATAACGTAGACAGATATCAGTTGTAGCCCATTCGAAAATATTTGAAAAAACCCATGCGACTAAATCTTGAATTTACTGTCTTATGTTAAAAAGTAGTATTTAAAAGAGTCACGAGTCGGATAATTCAAATTTTAGGAAATCTGGATTTTCAAAAGTAGCCAATTCAAACACATATGCTAAAATTCAAAATTAATTAGCTTGCAAATGTAACCCATTCAGATAACTCTACCTATAAGTACATTTTATACATTATAGAAATGCATAGTATTCTATTATTGGTAAAAATTGGGGGGGATCTGTTTATCACTTGACTATGAAACCAAAGTGATTCATGATTTAATATTCAATTATTTATATGAAAAGAGGAGTTCCAGGTTAGGTTAGAGGTACTAAATTTGGTTTCATTCGAAAGCCCATTGCTATAAAATTTTGAACTGCCTTTGTTCTTATAAGCAGTCCAAGTAAATAGCTAAACTCAAAATATTGCAGCTCTGGTTTGTAAAAAGTAGACTAAACTGACAACGACGTTGTGTATGCCTGTGTATGAGTGTGACTGCATATTTACCATGAATAAGTATGCGAACTAATTTAACAATGTCAGAATTTTATAGTAACTACCAGTCTCATTTCACACAGAAATGCTTTTAGAAAAATAAGCACAAAACTCCCTTACATTCTATCACGTCATAAGTTATTCATATAAAGAATATATAAAATAATCTACACCAAACGATATAAAATTGTTAGCTCTACAAAATTTAGTATGTCGAACAATGTTCGTTTGTACCAAATACTTAAAACTGGTTTATACAGTGTACATAATTTGACACGATTTTTCTTCAGAATTGATACCCTCTATCTGTAACCCAGACTTTCTTCAGTTTCAGACCCTCGTCGTATTGTTGCCACACCCGAGAAAAACAATCGTCAACAAGAATCTAAGTGCAATAATAATGATAAGAATATCATTTTAAATGTTTGGATTTGCTCACTTGATAGAAGAATTACCAGTGGCATATTTCCTCAAACTAAATTTCTTATGCGGAATGGTTTAAAATCAAATAAAAGAAATGAACTAATCAGAAATCAATTAAATATTGAAATCCATAAGGAATTTCATGAGATTAGGACTGATAGCAAAAAGACAAAAATGACAAAGGGCAGTAGGGTATGGAGATCTATGACCAACCATGTTTTAGGGATCAAATGATCTAGACAGATTGTTACAAATAATTATAAAAATTATTAGTAAATTTTATCGTTACAAAAAAATTGTAACGATGAAACTTATCATTATTGATTTTTAATCTTTCTCACCCCATACAAGGTAGAAAAGCCACTAACACATAAGAAATTACAGAATGTAGAAGAATTAGGGAGAGGAACATTATTAATGAGCTAGAAAAGGAAAGAGTAATCAGGACAGTAGATACCGATTGACATTGCATTTACAATTTTGCAGAATAAAATTGGCTGGAAAGCATCGAGCCGGAAGAGAGTTCCACAAGCGAAAAGTGTGAGAAAAGAAATTGTTAGCATAAAAATTACGAATTTTCTTGTATTGTCTCTTTATCAAACTCCCAATATGCAATTTACAAAGTGGAGATACTAAAATAAAAAAGTACTACAATTTAAATATATGCGAAGCGTTTTAACAGACAATAAAAAATTACTACTCTGAAATCCGAAAGGGTAGTGAGACAGCGAAAGTTGGCCTTCAAAATATAACATCTGTCATCCTATATAGCAGTGAATACTGGATAGCCAGCTTGAAGATAAAGAACAGACTTGAAGCAAGTAAAATGTTGTTCTACAGAAGGATACTGAGAATACCATGGACCGAATATGTGGGCAAAACTAAGTTTTAGTAAATAAGTAAACAAAAAGACACATCAGGAAAAAAGAGTTGAAGAAAATGGAAAAAGAGAGCTTGGAAATTTTGATACTCACGGAATAGATTGAAGTTAAGAATATCGTTGATGAAAATTAGGGAAAACGCAGATCCAATGAAAGAGCCTGGGTTGTGCACACATTAATGTAAAAACATTTGGAAAAGCGGCCGTCGGAGAATAACACTTTTGATATTGAGCAACAGTCAAGGGCCATGCGTGATACACGCTTTGGGAGATCATGTCCCGAAAGAGACATGACCAAATTTGTACTACTAACTTTGTAGTTCAATAAACTTAAACTACCGAGAGCATAAACAGCAAACAATCAATAAAGACGTATTCAAGGCAGAATCCTGTGTTAAAAATCAACAAGAAAATGTATTTAAAATTAGACAATAATTAATAATGCAAGGACACATTCAAATTTTTTTCTTTATTAAAATATCATTTGTATGTTTTAATTGTAAATATTCATGAAAGTTTCACTTGTTAATATCTGATTACGTGTTAAAAAGCACGATAACCACTGGACTTAAATTATCTACACTGTGAGATTCATCTTTAGATAATTTTAGAGTTGTATGAACTACATTTGTGCGTTGTGGTGCAGTGGATACCGACTCGGAACTCGGAAGCCGAGTTCGAATTCCAGTTGAATTCCTTGCATTCACTTACGCACGAATACCCTTGGGAAAGGTATCAATCCGTCTCTTCCCTCCAGTTATGGGTTAAATAATAGGACAGATTGGGTTCTATAGCCTTGGCTGGCAACCACTCTATCACAGAAAGCAATACCAACCTATTGCGGGATAATCTTCTGCCCAGTCAGTCATATCTCTTTCAAGACATGATCGCCCAAAGCGTGTATCACGTATGGCACTTAACTGACTGAATTACGTTTGCCCACACCCAAACAAAATTAAAAATAAACATTGAAGGTGAGGTGATCGTAAAAAAATCATAGAAAACTAAAAGAAAACAATTAAATGATTAATTAAATGATTAATTATAAGAAAACCATTATAAAATTATAATAAAATCGCAAGAAAATTATAAGAAAACCATAAGGAAATAATAAGAAAACCATAAGGAAATAATAAGAAAACCATAAGGAAATAATCAGAATCATAAGAAATCTAAACTTATTTATAAATGGAAATTTGTCTATGTCTGTGTGTGTGTGTCCGTTACCTATAGACTCCGAAACAGCTGAACCGATTTTCTTGAAAATTTACACAGTTGTACGATAAGCGTCTGCGAATGTTCTTAGCTAGGTTTTGTGTCGAGGTACCCCCGATAAATATCGAAAATCGATAATCAAAAAAATCGGATTATAAAAGGAGTGGTCTGATTTTAATCAAATTTGATACACTCATAGACAAATACATAACAAACGATATTCAGAAGTTTCAAGATTGCAGTTCTTACAATAGTGCAGAAAATTTGATATCGATACCAAGAAATCAAAATTTGACTTACAAACCTTTCATTTTTCTTTCAGTCTACGGTTTCGCTTTAACTGGAAACAACTATTGCTTTTTAGTCTATCGTGCCAACGTCCAAAGAGTCTGAGCTCTAGGACCAAGGATTAGTTTAAAAGCTTTCATTACACCTGAACAACGCCGGGCTATACTGCTAGTTTATAATAAAACTATAATAAAATTATAAGAAATCAATCAGGAAATCATAAGAAAACCATAAGGAAATAATAAGAAAATCATAAGAACATTTGAATAAAATCACGTAAATCAAAGAATTTCATCTTCGATTTTTTTAGTATTTGGTACTGATTTTTTATCTTCACCTTTTGTTTATTTCTAAGCTTTTATTTATTTATTCTTTTTCATTTTTTTTTCTAAATGGCGATAAAAAAGAATTTCTATATTTTTATTTTGTTGTCAATTGTAATATATCTGTTCCGTGTTCTTTGACTGTGTAGCCGTTAATTTTGCATACTCACAAGCCTTTAGGACTTATCAGATATCATTTTAGGTTGTCTGCATAGAAAAAAAACTACCAAAGTAAATTTGACAGGACTACTTCAGTTACAGTTTGTGTGTGTGTGTGTTCTTTTTTGTTGTTTTTATCTTTGTCTGCATACAATATTTATGTTTGTAACTATGTACGTATATGATTACGAGTAGAAGAGTTGATGGAGAATGTGTGTGTGTGTTAAGAGATTGTATGTATATTTGATATTATACGAATTCATGAATATATTTTATTAATCTTTCTTTTATTTCTACAAATATCGGAAAATAATTTTACTTGGTGATATGATTATTACAAGTTAATTTTTGTGGGTACTTCTGCATATTCCTGGAATATCCTGCCATAACAATAACAATACACCCAACAAAGTATTCATCACAGGAGACCAAGAGTTGCTGTTCAGAACATTAATACCATTAACTTCGAATACATTTTTGACCAACTTTTAATCGGATGACATAAACAACTGTATACACGTTCTGCTTGTATTTTGATATATATTATTCTTTTTTTCTCAGAGATTTTAATTGTTGGTTGCTTCATATAGTTTGAAAGTTGAGATGCTCATAAAAACCCGCCGTTTCCCTCCCAAGAGTATTGCCAATCGTCGGATTTCATCCTGCTTTCATACATACACTAAGAGGGTGTTGGCATTGAAAAAAAAAACTTTTAAAACTATTCATTGAGCACGATTTATTAATCAAGCGATCAGATAGCGAAGATAAATTGTATTAAATAATTTCATTTGGAAAAATGCAATAATATTAGAAATGAAAGCGACCATACTCGCTAAATAATCTATCTTCAGATTGCAAGTTATTCTCGACTTCATAGAATTTCCAAATCTAAATCCAGGGCCTGGTTAATCCTATCGAATTGTCAGTCAGTCAGTTAAGTGCCATACGTGATACACGCTTTAGGCGATCATGTCTCAAAATAGACATGACTGACTGGGCAGAAGATTATCCTGTAGTAGGTTGATATTGCTTTCTGCTGTAGACTGGTTGCCAACCAAGGCTCAGATCTGTCCTATTATTTAACTCATAACTGGAGGGAAGAGACGATTATTATATTTCCCAAGGGTATTTCTGCGTAAGTGAATGCAAGGAATTCAACTGGAATTCGAACTCGGCTCCCCGATTTTTCGTTCCGAGCCGATATCCAATGCACCACAACGCACATCCTCGTCATTAGCACAGTCAAATTTACAATATTTTAACACAATGACAAAGTCCCATGTATGACAATAAACTACATTAGGCAGCAAGGTTTATGCTAAAGTAGCCACCTATTAATTATTGTTGCTTCAAGGTCACCTCTAACTAAGAGTGGTAGCCTCTGTTAGGGGTTTGTTTTTTTGTACATTTTAATTTTTTTGTGTTTTCTCACAAAGTCAGATTGTAATTCTACAATTGCTCTCAAGTCAGCCCTTGTTTTTGTAGCCATATTTGTTTTCAGTCAGTGCCACTTATTCACGATCAAAAAACGAGGATCTTTGCAATACAATAAATAAATTATATGTGAATAAAGTATGACCATCTACTAGGGCGGCTAGCCGATCCATTTTGCAGATGCCTACTCAGTCACGTTTGTGCTGGTTCATCACCCACAAAGCCCACCTGCAGTTTGTAATGTAACTATAATGAGATGAGCTTAATTACAATTTCCGGAAGATTGCACGTTTTCTAGTCTGTGCGCTTAAACTCTCGGTCACAATGACTCTATGATTACACAACCCTCGACAGCTCTCAAGGACGATGCGTCTAACCAATTTCATTTTCCAAGATATTCTTCCCAACATCAAAATGTCACTTTCCATTGTGAAGTTCGAACGTTCTCTCCACTCAGTCATGCGTCCAATAAATATGAGAAAAATGAATTTGTCGAACTGAGTTCAAACTCCGGGTTAGTCTATCGTGTTCACTTGCTAAGTGAATAACGAACTATTCATGGATTAAGTACTAGAATAAATGAGATATATTGGCCTTAGAAGCAACCAGTTTGAGAAAAACATAATTCTTAATTCAACACAGTAGAGAAGAACTGGAAACATCTGTTGTTCCTGAGATGTCACCCCAGTGAAATAAGATATAGAATCTATGGAATGCTATGATTGCCTACGCCCTAAGGGATATGGTATATTAATTGGAGATGCCTTGTAAAAATAGAATAGGTTTATGGTAATATGACATGAAATACAGGTTCTTGTACGATCACCGAAATTAAGCAACGTTAAGCGTAGTCCGTACCTAAATGGGTGACTGCTTAGAAATATCAGGCACTGTGCAGGTGGATTAATAGATAACAGATCTTAATTGAACATCAGAGAGCCGAGTACAAATTTCAGTCGATCTCATTATATTCACTTCCGCACAAGTACTCTTAATAAACGTATAAAATTTACATCTCCCCCTCAACTATGGGTTAATTAGTAAACTTATTTCAGTAAATATCACTATTATATCTAAAAACTTCTGGAAATGTAAAAATATTTTCTAGTTTTTAATGAGGGTTGATAAGTTGTAAAAACAACTCAGTCAAAATTAGAATACTCTTACAACTAATTATTCTCAGAAATTATGATTATTGTAACGATTTCAAAACGCAGTAAATATCTCAGAATAATGTCTGTATCTTATAAATAAATGCGATTTTGTTGATATTTGCGGACTAACATTAATTTTTGTATGCTTTCTGGAGTCAGTCAGTCAGTTAAGTGCCATACGTGATACACGCTTGGGCGATCATGTCTCGAAAGAGACATGACTGACTGGGCAGAAGATTATCCCGCAGTAGGTTTCCATTGCTTTCTGCGGTAGACTGGTTGCCGACCAAGGCTATAGAACCCAATCTGTCCTGTTATTTAACCCATAACTGGAAGGAATAGACGGATTAATACCTTTCCCAAGGGTATTTGCACGTAAATGATTTTATATGTGCTTTGTGGTGCATTGGATATCGGCTCGGAACGAGAAATAGGGGAGCCGAGTTCGAATTCCAGTTGAATTCAATGCATTCATTTACGCTCAAATACCCTTAGGGAAAGTATTAATCCAGCTCTTCCCTCCAGTTATGAGTTAAATAACAGGACATATTGGGTTCTGTAGCCTTGGCTGGCAACCAGTCTACAGCAGAAAGCAATGGCTACCTACTGCGGGATAATCTTCTACCCAGTCAGTTATGCCTCTTTCGAGACATGATCGCCCTAGCGTGTTTCATGTATGGCACTTAACTAACTGACCGATGTACCTTCATGTATGTCTACAAGTGTTTTGTACGCACAAGCATTAGAATTGATACATATGAATGCAAGACTTCTCATATTTAAATGCATTTTTCTATTTATTATTATTTTTAAGTACTAAAAGTTTTGCTATTTCTACACATTATGTGTGGGTGGAGCAAATTGCAACTATAAAATCATTAAATACTTTAAAGCAATATGTCATTTTGTTTTTATTTTCTTAATCACTTCAACCCAAGCAAAGTTGGATCGTCACTAGTGAATGGCTACAACAAAAGAAAAGACTGGGTACAAGGAGTATTAAGTAAACGGTAAGTAAAGGGAAGCTAGTAAACAACAAGGAGTTCCAAAGAGGGAAGTGCAAGAAAAGAAACTATTGGTGTAGAAGTGATGGTTATATTTAACTATTTAAATAATAACAGGGTGGGATCTAAATGCCAACCTAGTAGCATAATTACATTCATGTGGGTGGGGCACCACAAAAATATAGCTCATCAAATCAGTTGCTATGAAAATACTTTTAGAAAAAACAGAGGGAAGTCATGTCACGTCAGTGAGAAAGTGACTGAAGTCGAGATGCCAGGTCAGGATCAATTATATTGCAGTTTGTTTTTTTTTGTATCAAGAACCTTGAAATAATTAACAGGAGCACCCAAGCAGAATGGCACTAGTAGTCAAAGCATGAACAAATGGTAGATTTATAAATGTATAGGATAGATTTCTGGCCAACAAAATAAGCCAATTTTCCTATCAGTAGATGCAGCTATTGATTCAATGTATTCGTCCCACTTCAGTTCAGTTAAAAGTGAGGCCAAGGAGTAGATGTTGATGTCATCTGGATAAATGTCTACTTAGGCACGAAGGACATTAAGAAGATTATTGATGCCTATCAGAAACAACGTAGAGCCTAAGACAGAGTCTTGAGGGACACACGCGTTCGTGTGAAATGACCTGGAAGTGTGCCCTTTCCAAACCACCTTCATTCACGATTTTTTAGAAAAGATTTGGAAAAAAAAAGCCAAAAATTCGTTCATTCATACTGTACCCTGGGACTTGCATAAAAGACCAGTATTCCAAACGCTTTCGAGATATATAAAGCCACAGTTCGAGCTTCACTATTATTATCAAAAGCATGGTGTACATATTCAATGATGACCATGTGCACACCAACAGTAGACCTGTCAAAGAAGAAGCAATATTTTTTGTCAGACAATAGGTCGTGAGAGGTCAGATGCTTAACCACCAGCATGGATTTGAGCCTCAAATACTTGACCGAAAAGTAGTAAGAGTCTAAGAGGGTTCAGAGAGTCCACTTGAGTTCTTAAAAACAGGGACTACAAATTAGGACTTCCAACAAGCTGGAAAGCAGAAAACAGAGAGGCAGTAGTTGTAAAGTTTTGAGAGGACTGGAGCCAGCTCAGGGGCTCATTTCTTTAGGACGACGACTTAAATTCTGTCACTTCTGGCTACCTTATAGGAGTCGAATTTGAAAATGATGCCCGAGACTAGACCTGTGGTTATGTATATACCCCTCAGTAGAGCCTCTATTCTATGTGAAGTGTTGGCTTGAGAGACATTTTCTCAGCAAAACATACAATTTTGCTGCAGATGTCAGGACTTCGAATTGATGGAATAGAGGAAAACTTGAGGATTTTCTATTGTTCAGTATATTTTTGCAGAGTAATTGCGCCAGTAATCTCTAGAACCGAATTTGCGAGTTTTTTGTATATTATTACATTCTATTATCAAACAATAACTACGTCTCGTTATGTGCACATAGCATAACAGTTTACAGAGAAAAAATAGAATCAGTGAAAAGAGTTCGCCTCAAAGATGAAAAAAGACTTGAAGTAACAGAAATATTGTTCTACAGAAGGATGCTGAGGATGCCATGGACCGAATATGTGAGCAAAAAATGACATTTATACTTAAAATCAGGAATAGACTGTTAACATTTCTGTCGCAGGTAATTTGGAAAGGGAACTTAGAAAACTCACAGGAATACTGAAGGCAAGAGTGACATGAGTAAACAACACATGATATACTTAGTGAGCTTGACCAGCCTTTGAGATTTTACTCGCCCGATCGACTCAGTCGAATAAAAACTTAATTAGGCGATTAAAGTCTATTGCTTTACTTGTCCGCGGTCGATCAAAAATAAAAGGAAATCTGATTCCTTTTACAACACAAAAGTATGCCATTGAAGATTCACAAGTTACTTAGAATGACCTACAATGACATTATTGACATCTTGGCAGTTATCGTCCCATCAGTGTAAACATTCGTTTAATTAACGCTTCTAGAGTGGAGTCAAAATGTCTCTTTCGCCCTGATTTTTAGAAACTCATTTGGAAAAATATTATCCTATATCTTCTCCCCGTATACAAAACGTAAAAACGAACATTAGAAAAAAATGAAAAAATACGCATACTTCTTTCAACCACGTACCGAAAAACAAATTATATAAGTAAGTAATTTTTTTTATAGAAAACCATTGAAAAAATCGGATTTGTTATTATTTATCATCTATGAGATGGAAGTTGTAGTCAAACAGAAAAAAAAACTACAAATTTAGATACCTCCACTCAATTGCCAAAACAAAAAATAGTATATCAAGATGTTAAAAGGGCTAAAACTTAATAAAAGCAAGGTTTTATCATCAAAATGTTTATGCTATTATTAAAAGGAAAGATCAAATTTTGTTATTATTTTTTGAAATTTTTGAAATCCTTTCTAACACTTTCGAAATTTTGATTAAAGTTTTATGTTTTATTTTCCGTCAGAGATTCAGGCTATGTTTACGTAAAGCGACTATTAAGAAAATGGAGTCAATCGAGTCAAATGATTTTGGGGCGAGTAAACTTTCCCTCGCTCTTGACCGCCGGTCGAGAGATTTCTTTTTTAAATCTCAAAGGCTAAACGGAAGCGGAAGATGGTTTGAGAGAAATAAGAAAACAGACAAAATTTATTAAGAGCTACAAAGATGCAGGATATGGTAGAAAACTATGATTGCCTACACCCTAAGATGACACTGCACAGGAAAAAAAACAGTTCGAATTCAAACCTAAATTGTTGCGTTTACTTTTGCACTAGTAAGGTATCTCTCCATCCATCTCGTCTTCGGAAGCCTAATTTTTTTAAATAGCAGGGAAGATCTACCCCTCAATCCTTGGTGATAGCTAATCTAGGAAAATGGATAGCATGAATTCATAGATGTAGAAAAGTCAGCGTAACCAGTTATATGAATAAAAACAAAAAGAAAACTTTTCGACAAAACTCGTCGGCAAAGATAAATTTTAAGAAAAAACTTATCACTGTTTTGCCATCTGATGGACATTACCAAAGCAATTACAGAATGAAACGTGAAGTTTCATTTTAATTTTTTTTATATTATCATTGTACATGTTCATATTTTTAGTTTTACCTGCAGTAATATATATATATATATACACATATATGTGTGTGTGTGTGTGTGTGTGTGTGTTTGAAGTGTATGTATATAATTATAAATATCAATATATATATATATACAATTTGTTATACATATATTATTTATATATTATATATGTGTAGTACTTATTTGAAAGCTCTCAATATCAGTGATAGAACATCATTTCAGTATTTTCCAGCTTATTGTTGGGGAAATATTTCTGTCTCTTAGACGCCATACATATGTGGATAGTGTAGTGCTGTTCAAGTATTTTCTGTTGGAGAATGAAAGATTGTGGTTGTTTTTTTCTTTTCTTAAATAGTCCCTCAGTGGCACCGATGTAGTACATTGTATTGTTGTTTGCACTTACCTTGGCTGTATATACTATGTTTGTTTGCTGGCAATTTCTCTGGAGTGGACATATAGTTCCGTTTCTTCAGTTGCATTGAGGTTCTTCGGTTGCATTATTGTAGGTTGTTAATTTTTTGTTGTGGCTTTTTATTATTTGTGTAATATTTTTCGTGCAGCTGTAACTGATTTTGACGTTGGTTTTGTTGAATGTTTTTTCTAATCCGTTTGTCACCGGGAAGATAAGACATTCCTGAACTTAATAGAAAACACGTCAATAGGTGTACAAATGTATATATATATATATATGGGTCTGCGTCTGTCATGACGACAGATTTTCCCCCACTTTCACAAAAATACACGAATATACGCAACCCTACATATAACCAATTTAAAAAAAAATTAATCAGTTTGTCTGACAATCGCAAGAGCGTGAAACCCAGGGTTACAAACTCACATCTATCTATCTATCTATCTATCTATCTATCTATCTATCTATCTATCTATCTTATGATCGTATCGCCCCAAGTAAGCCATTTTACTGTCACTGTTAAGCAGGGGGTTACATAGGAAGTAAGTTATGAGAAAGAGTGTCAGGTTACAGGGATGATCAGGAATAGGGTAGGAGAAGGACGAAAAAACTGATGAGAGTGGAGTAGACGAAGAAAGGAGTATGATAGGGAGAGGATGTAAGTGAGTGAGATATTAGATGACTATTGACTTTACATTTGAATTCTTGAAGATTGTAGCTGTCGGCAAAGCAAGTAAACGGAAGGGAATTCCACAGGTGGTAAGTGCGTGAGAAGAAGCTGCGGGAGTAGAATTTGCGTTTACAATTTATTGGTTTCACAGTAAAAGGGTGGGATCTAGTTGCTAATCTTGTGGCTCGAGTAAATTCATATATAGGGGTCACATGTGAACTAAGTTTATCGGAGCAGAAGCCATGAAAGTATTTGACACAGAGAAGCCACATTGCACCGGTGAGAAAGTGACTCTATCTAAGCTGCCAAGTCAAGATTGATCACATGACAGATTCTCCGTTGGATTTTGTCAAAGACCCCTAGATGAATAGCAGGAACACTCGACCAGATATGGCAGCAGTATTTTGATGCACGGGCGGATGGTAGATTGGTATATGTGCAGGATTGTTTCAAACGGGACAAACCTCTTGGCCCTGCACAGACAACCGACTTTCTTAGCAACGGAATTCATCTATATATATAGTTAGGGAAGTATGTTTTTCTCAAAAGTAAAACAGAGCCTTGTTTTACTTTTCTTTTTAGCTGCCTTACAATGATGTTCGTCGTAGACCAGCGGTAAAAGACGCCGCCTTAGCAGGTGGTTTTTCTACCAAGTGGGATGCATTTCTTGTTTTTTCAACTAGGATCAGTCTCTGATTATTAACATTTATCGAATATCCAGGCCTCATTTATCGAATATCCAGGACAATACACCTTGTCTATTGCAAATGCGAGTATTCACAAGTAATAGCATTTAAGTTTTTTTTATTACATACCATCCGTCCCATCCATGATATATATATATATATATATATATATATATCTGTGTGTGTGTGTGTGTGTGTGTGTGTGTGTGTGTGTGTGTGTGTGTGTGTGTGTAAATTTAACAAATCGAAGGAACAAAGAACTATAACAATAAACGATGTTTTAAAACTTTTACGGTTGCAATATATATATCAGACATATGTTTGTATGTCT
This sequence comes from Ascarosepion bandense, assembly GCA_037127315.1. Taxonomy (NCBI): domain Eukaryota; kingdom Metazoa; phylum Mollusca; class Cephalopoda; order Sepiida; family Sepiidae; genus Ascarosepion; species Ascarosepion bandense. Next base: position 549,544 of record JBBBDQ010002445.1, on the reverse strand, counting down.
GTGTGCGTTCAAATGTATGTGTGTTGGTTTATACGATGCTTGTGCACGTCATAAGATAGCGTGTACAAGCATGCGTATCTGTTCACACATGTGTATGTGTATACGTTCGTGTCCCTCCTCTGTGTGTGTGTGTGTGTACACACTTGTGAGCGTGTGCGTATTTAACACGTCGTGGTCAGATCATTGTCATTGCACAGTGAAAATCTTGGCACATGTCTATTTGTTTGCATTTCTTTTTTTGCTTTTTTAAAAAAAATTTTTTCTTTTTTTTGTTTAGTTTTCTTTCTGCATTTTTCTTTTTTCTTTCTTTTTAAAGAAATTTATTTATTTGTCTCCGTGCGACTCCCTGGTGTATTTAGTGTTGTGGGAGATGGGGAGATGGTAGGCAGTTTCAAGTCTTGGTTACTTCCCAACTCTAACCGGATAGTTGCACACACACACACACACACACACACACACACACACACACACACACACACACACACACACACACACACACACACATACACACAACAAATACAAGCACAAACACAAACAAACGTACGTACTACGTTTCTAATTCAAATTTAAAAATCACTCGTTTCTGATGAAGGACCGAGGGCGGTCTGAAATATAAAATACAATAATAAAAATAAACAAATACTGTTAAAAAAAAGTACATTTTTAAATTCAAAGTTTTTTATTAATATTCTTTCCTATATATATATATATATATATATATATATATATATATATATAAATTTTGTAATTGTATTTAATAATATTTAGACATAAATTCATGCATAATAAAAATATATTCATATTTACATAATTTTATAATGTAAAAGAACAACAAATTCCAATCCATATATTTAACTCATATTTGTATAAGCAAATATATAATACATAAGTGTAAACATTTACATATAAATGTATAATTTTATATATTTATATAAATACTGAACACACACACACACGTGTGTGTGTGTGTGTGTGTGTGTGTGTGTGTGTGTGTGTGTGTGTGTGTGTGTGTGTGTGTGTGTGTGTGGAGAGAGAGAGAATAAATAAAAAAGTACAAAAATTTATTTGTCTTCGTACGACTCCCTGGTGTATTTACTGGTGAGGGTGAGGGTGATGGTGAGAAGACAGGTTCATGTCTTGATTACTTCCCAACCCCCCTTACTGTCCCCGGATATTTGTATAAATTTGGTAAACAACGGGGGAAAAATACAATTTAAAGAATTTAGTGACTCCTCCCATTACATAGTTATTATATCCTCCGCCCCAAGCCAACGTGATTTTGAAATAATTACCAAATATTAAATGTGTACATATGATGAAGACAACAAGCATGTGTGCGTAGATGTTCCTGTATATACCGATAAGTTTAAAAAAATGTTCCTGAATATATCGATAAGTTAAAAAAATGTTCCTGTATATAGCGATAAGTTAAAAAAATGTTCCTGAATATATCGATAAATTAAAAAAAGACTTTATGCGTTTTTATGTACGTAAACGTGTATGAAATCTGTGGTCATATTCTCAAAGAATATTAGAAGAACAATTAGACAAAAGCGCGCGCACACACACACACACTCACACACACACATACACACACACGCGCGTGCGCGCACACACAAACACACACACACACACACACAAGCACACTCGTACACGTACATTAAATTAGCTATTCTCCTCGGGGTTGTTGACAAAATACAACGAAGAATCTGTAATGTGATCGATACCGACCTGGTTGACCGCCTGCAGTCACTCTCTCACCGGCGTGACGTGGCTTCCCTGTGCCTCTTCTATAAATACTTTCATGGCTTCTGCTCCAATGAACTTAGATCACTGGTGCCCCCTAGGTATGAATTTGCACGAGATACTAGATTAGCAACTAGGTCCCACCCTTTTACAGTGAAACCGTTAAAATGTAACCGCAATTTCTACTCCAAAAGCTTCTTTTCTCGCACTTCCCGCCTGTGGAATTCCCATCCGCATACTTGCTTCCCCGACAGCTACAATCTCCAGGAGTTTAAATGTAAGGTCAGTAGACACCTCCTAACACACTAACTCGCACCCATTCTCTCAAACACTTATCCTATGTACCTCCTTACTCGTCTATCACCCTCATTCCGACATTTCCTATATCAATCGCTCTCTCAGCACCTTCTCCTATGTAACCCCTCGCGCTATAGTGGCAGTGGAATGCCTTGCTTGGGGTGAAATGATAAAAAAAAAAACCACATGCACACTAGTAAAATTAGCAAGAACCCAACATGATCAAACGTATTCACACATATTGCTACAAAATATTAACCAGAAAACTAAATACAATTTTTGAATATCCACGTCAGACTGAGACCAACAATATAAATGCTATGAAGAGGGCCTAACCCTTTCAGAAATATGTAACCTGGCAGCTGTATGCAATCATTTCCTTAGGTTCATTCTTTGAAATGACTTTGGGCGAGTAAGGCCTGTGAGTTTTGACAAAGACCACGCTTCTTGAAACGTTGTGAACTGACACCTCAGAATCACTTAAATTCATGCAAAAAAAAATCACATCACTTGAAGACATTCAAGAGCAGCAACAACTAAAATGGATATTACATATAACTCGAAGAGAAAATAATAACTATATTAAGTTGCTGACGTTTCACACTACCTTAAAGAAAAAGTTAAGAAGTAAACACCTATGGATACTGGAATGAACAATAACAGCTGCTGAATTTAAGAAATATGTTTATCTAAAACAATGATTTTATGAATTGCCCTGGCTGCTCGGTCAACGAACGCTATATGCTTCTTAAGTAAACTTCTAGTATTACCATTAAACTCTCTAATTATTGCCACCCTGCTTCCTGTTTTCCTGCGTACTGGAAGTCCTTGTCTGCGGTTCCTGTGTTTAAGAATTCAGGATAACCCTCCGACACCTCTAATTATCGCCCTATCAGCCTCCTACCAATTTTCGGCAAAGTTTCGAGGCTATCATCAATGCTGAAACAGTTCAAAATCTCAATTCCCATAAACTATTCTCGGACAGTATGGCTTCCGCTTTGTCAGGTCTACTGCTGATTTGCTAACGACCATCACTGAGAAGATATACCAGGTCCTCGATAAGAACAGCGAAGCTCGAGCTGCTGCCTTGGATATTTCCAAAGCATTTGATAGGGTCTTGCACGCTAGACTTCTGCACAAGCGACAGAGCTATGGTATCACTGGACGCTTGCTTGGTTTGATCCAATTGTTACTATCAAACGGCATCATGAAGATTGGTTTAAACAGGCACGGCTCCAGATCTTATCACACGAACGCGGGTGTGCCCCAGAGCTCTGTCCAAAGGTTCGACGCTCTTTCTGAGCTTCATTAAAGATTTCCTTCATGTGATCACATCCCAAATAGGCATTTACGCTAACGACAGTGCCATTTTCTCCCGCTTCAGTTAGAAATATGTCAAAATGAACAAAAATATCCTCGATACTGATCTGTGAATGACCTCCAATCGGTGGTGGACTGGGTAAGAAATAACTCGTAAACTTTAATGCTTCCAAAACAAATCTGCTATCTATCAACTACGATAGACAGTCCCTCCTGCTTCTCATTAACATGAATCTAGCTAGTATTCCCGAAAGCAATACAGAGCGCTTCTTTGGTCTCACTCTCTCGGCCGACCTCAAGTGGAACGACTATACTGAATCAAAAGCTAAGTCCACTACTAGAACGGTTGGGTTACTATGTCGGGCCAGGAAGTTTTTCTTGCTTGACTCTCTCTTGCGCATATACAAATCAACCATCTGTCTGTGCATGGAATACTGTTGACATATCTGGTCAGGCGCCCCTGCTATTTATCTCGTGGTTCTCGACAGGCTCCAGAAGAGAATCTACAATGTAATCGATCTCGACCTGACAACTCGAATTATCACCGACGGGGTGTGGCTTCCCTCTGTCTCTTCTACAAATATTTTCATGGATTCTGCTTCGACGAGCTTGGATCATTGGTGACCCTCTACAAGAATTTAATTGAACATCCAGACTAGCAACAAGGTTTCACCCTTTTACAGTCACAACACTCAAATGCAACCTCCACTTCTACTCCATCAGCTCTTTTTCTCTCGGTCTTCGCACTTCTCGCTGGTATAACTCCCTTCTGTATAATGGCTTATCCCTTGTTTCCTGTTTAGGATGCGGTTTCCGGTTTTTCTCTTTTCTAATCTTCTCACTGTTTTTTTTTTTTTCAATTGGAGTAGATAGACTAAACAATCGCCCGGTTCACACTCCACCCACGCCTATTGAGCAGTTGAAGAGGCTTATCCCTTGCTTCCTGTTTAGGATGTGGGTTCCGGTTTTCTCTTTTCTAATCTTCTCAATCTTACGTAGCCCCCTGCACATCAGTGGCGTTACCGCCTTGCTTGGGGTGATATGATTTAAAAAAAAATTGCTTGCTTGATAGCTGAATCTCTAAGAATTTAAATGCAACGTCAATCGCCATCTTTATCCCTGTGATTCCCATGCTTCTCTTATCCTTTCCCAACACACACTGAATCTTGTTTATCTCCCCTTTTTACATTACTCTCACACAATTTTCGTTACACCAGTATTCCAATCCTTCTCTTACCCATTCTCTGACTCCCCCTGTAACTGGTTCCTCTTTCTCTTTGCTCTCCTCCTATATAAACTTTCACTTTCTACTTATGTAGCCCTATGCGTCCCAGTGATAGTACTGTCATGAATGGAGTGAAATGATTAATATATATTTATATATTATTATTATTATTATTATTATTATTATTATTATTATTATTATTATTATTATGTCATTTTTCATCATATTTCGATTTCTGCTTTGGTCTCACTACCAACCAAGTCTGCGGGAAGACCTAAGGCAGGTCGTGGCGTGTTGTTAGGGCTCCATTTCATGTTTTTTCTATCTTCTCCATCATCCCTAGCGTTACATAGACAAAGTTCTCCTTAGTGTGTGGGCTGTACTTCACAAGACAATTTTTTGTATATCTCTTAAGCTAGGGTTTCCAGGGATTCATTCAATGTGTTGTTTTATCATTCCAAGTGCACCTACAATCACTGGTACAACTTTTGTTTTCAATTTCCACATTTTTTTTCTATTTCAATTTCCAGGTCTTTATATTTTGACAGTTTTTGAATTCCTTGGTTGCTATGTTACAATCCGCTGGACAAGCCATATCAATTAATAGATAAGTTTTTTCTTTCTGGTTTTTAACAATAATATCCGGCCTATTTCCTTCAATCTTTTCTGTATTATTATTATTATTATTATTATTATTATTATTATTATTATTATTATTATTATTAATTATTACTTTAGAACATGTACAAACTTCTACATTGCACATTTTGTTTCGACATTGAAAAGAACAATGTCTTGTCAGGTAGTTATTAAAGAATTGTCTGATGAGATATGATATTGTTCTTTTCAATGTCGAAACAAAATGTACAATTTTGTAGTATTTTGTAGTCTGTCCATGTTCTAAAGTAATAATTAATAATATTCATTGATCTATTTTTATATTGAACCTTCTTTAAAATTAAAGTTTCGAACGTTGCAATTATTTTCTTCGTTTCTTATTCATTTGTATGTGTATATATATATATATATATATATATATATATATATATATATATACATATACATATATAATGCGATGGATAAATTGTCACAAGTTTATGTTTTTAATTTCGCGCATGCTCACGGTTCGATTTTTATTTTCATTGTATTTTCCCTGTTGTTCCCAAATTTATACAAATATCCGGGGATATTAAGGAAAATCTGAACTAATCAAGACATCAGTCTGTCTCCTCACTATCTCCTTCTCACCTAATCTCTCTCTCTCTCTCTCTCATTCTCTCTCTTTTTCACAACCATCACAAAATGTCTTATTTAGCTGTCTTATCTAAAACAAAACAAAATTCATTCGATTCTCATTTCACAACAACAGCAACAAAGAATATAAACCATATTTCTCTTCAAATATTTTTTTGAATGAACTTAATTTGTGCTTGTTTAAAAATTTCGTTTTTGTTGAAGAATTTTCTTTATACAATTTGTGGAATTTATTTTTTTATCGAATTTACATTTTTATTTTTAACTATTAATGTAAATAAGAAAAAATGCAGAAGTAACATTAGATCTAATGTAGAACTATTCATAAAAATGACATGGTTATTCGATATTTTTATACATTGTATATGAACCCATTCATAGGGCTATATATAGACTAAATAATATTAAATACTATGTATTTTTATAATATTAAATAATATTAAATATAATAATATTAATAATAATATTAAATAATATTAATAATATTAAATAATAATATTAATAATATTAATAATAATATTAAATAATATTAAATAATATTCAGGAAATAATATTAAATACTATGTATTTTTATACATTGTATATGAACCCATTCATAGGACTATATATAGACTAAATAATATTAAATACTATGTATTTTTATAATATTAAATAATATTAAATATAATAATATTAATAATAATATTAAATAATATTAATAATATTAAATAATAATATTAATAATATTAATAATAATATTAAATAATATTAAATAATATTCAGGAAATAATATTAAATACTATGTATTTTTATACATTGTATATGAACCCATTCATAGGGCTATATATAGATTATTAGTGATTGAACCTACGATTCAACCACAATATTGAACACTTGTACAATAAGCATGCAGCAGTTGATATTATGAATTTATAATGCAGTACTAATTACTAAGTATTGATATTTTCGAAATATATGAATAGATAAACTTTTTAATTGTGCAATTTGAGAAAAGTACTGAATGCAGTCTTGCAAACCAATGCCTAGATGAGCCTATATCAATTTCAGATACCCTAGTTATGCCACTAAGCTAGTTTTAGGTCTTGTCCGTCAGTTTTGTGTATCAGTAGTAAATAGTTAGTATTAAGAATAAATGTTGCTCGTACAATTATGGGAATAACATATACATTATGGAAGCAGAATGCTTAAATATGTAGGTCTTGTAGCACACTTATATAGTATAACCCTACATCCTGGTGTGGGACTAAATATTTATTATATATTATATATTCTAGGTGAATAACTCGTTCAGCAAAAATTAGACTTAGTGTTTTGAGTGTAGTAAAAAAAAAGCTACAGAGGAAAAGGAGAAAATTGGAAAACTTCCAAAATTAACATTATGGTTCAACACAGGTGCAATGACAACTACACATAGCATTCAAATATAGTATCTACATTAGTATCAATTTATGCAATGTCAGACACTAGTACTGTTTCTTCAGATATAGTATCCACATCCACATTTGTTCCTGCTACTAATCATCTAGTTTTAGTAGAAATACCATCATTGCCTGTTGTTGCTGCTGGTGACATTTTACAATAGGAAATACCCAAATCTGTAACAGTAAAAAAGTCTGTGATTCAAGAGAGAAATCCGGGGCTATGGAAGATTAACGATACTAACAAAATAGATACTAACAAAATAGATACTAACTGGATTCGTAGTGGTCCATCATCATGTCAGAATCATGATAGCAACATTCAAACTCACGCAGAGCATAACAAACACTAGAGATTATGGAGACAACATAGGTTCAAACGTGAACTTTGGGACGGCGAGTGTGTAAAACATGAATGGCTACTCTATCATCCCAAAGTGGTTTGTACCTCTTTGCATGTCACCTATTATCCAAGAAAGAATATCGCTTTGCTATATATAAGTTTATTGATTAGAAGCACAACAATGTTATGGTAGAACATGAAAATAAAGGAAAACATCGAAACTGTATGACAGCATATTTAATAAGGCATAAAAAAAAAACTGGAAGTGTAGATTCTTTATTACTTTAGCAACATAACTCAAAGCAGGAATATTGTCATAAAGTGTTAACACGTAGGGTTTCTTTAATTTGCATTGCTGCCTCCAATGTTTTGCTATTTCGTGGACAAAATCAGATTATTGGCTTAACAAAGTTAGCCACTGCTTCGCTATACTAGAGTTGCTGAGTGAATTTTACTCTTTCTTGAAAGATGATCTCAAAATTTGTCTTTTTTACAAATACTTCTACTCTAACAGTTTCATTTCTTGCGCTTCCCGCCCGTAGAACTCCCTTCCGTTTATTGTTTCCCTGATAGTTACAATTTCCAAAAATTCAAACTCAATGTAATTGCCATCTTCTATCTTCTTGAATCCCATACATCTTTCATCCTTTCTTCAATACATTCTGTACCCAGTCTTTACTCTGACTGTAACCCACTGCACACTAGTAGAGGTCGTGCCTTGCTTTGGGTGAAATGATTAAAATAACAAAAAGTAAAAGGATTGAGCCCCAAATAGTGGAAAATGTGGTGCAGTGAAAATCGGCTTGAAACGAGAAATCGGGAAGCGGAGTTCGAATTCCAGTTGAATTCCTTGCATTTACTTACGCAAAATACCCTTGGGAAAGGTATTAATCTGTCTCTTCCCTCCAGTTATGGCTTAAAAAACAGGACAGATTGGGTTCTATAACCAGTCTACCGCAGAAAGCAATGGCAACCTACTGCGGGATAATCTTCTGCCAAGTCAGTCATGTCTCTTTCGAGACGTGATCGCTCAAAGCGTGTATCACGTATGGCACTTAACTGACTGAATGATCCTTGAGTTGAATAGCAGGACAGATTGGGTTCTATAGCCTTGGTTGGCAACCAGTCTACCGCAGAAAGTAATGGCATCCTACTGCGGAATAATCTTCTGCCCAGTCAGTCATGTCTCGCCTAAAGCGTGTATCATGTATGGCACTTAACTGACTGACTTGCAATCAAAGAATGTGTATATCTTTGCTGCAACAAAACTTCTTCAGACTATGAAAACCTATCTTCAGAACACAAGAGATAAATGTGGTGAATATGAATTTAAAGTCAGGAGTTTGTATCCAGATTCGAATTAGGGTAATGCGGAAAAAAGGAAACAAAAACGAAATGTGCGTCTCAATAGATATAATGAATTTTTTTTAATCATTTCACCCCAAGCAAGGCATTCAAATGGTAAACCTCAGTAAAACCTAAATGTTCAAAGTGTTAACTTTCCTTCTTAATCTAGACACTCTAATCTTTGAACTGACGGAAGGCGCTGAAGCTTATGCACAAATTGGAAATCAGTTTTCTTTCTTCAGTGAATTAAATCCCAAGAAAAACTGTTAACATGTAGCGCAAAACACTGAATTATGAGTACTATATTACTCTTTATGGAGATTGTAATATTCTCCCTGCACTGTATAGAGAAATATTTGAAATCTGTATTCTTGAATGAATTATTCATGTGCATTATAGTGACAACTGAACAGAAGAACGTTCTTTTTCAAGACTGAAACGTATACAAAAATCTGCTTCGTGCCCAATAGGCACAGTATCGTTTGAACTGACTTTCACTCATGTGTATGAAAAATGACATCCTATTCTTGAAGACCATTAATATCAAGTCTGCAATAAAGCAATTCTCTGAAAAGAAATGCTGTAAATGTTTGTCATAATAAAAAGTTGGTAGCAATCTCATTCTGTACCGCTTAATCTATGGGGCTTACTTAGTATTATTGTATTTAACAAGCCTTGTGTATTGCTCAAATAATTATCATGTTGATTTTAATATTTTAAATACGTTGACACCAGTTTTGTTGAAGTGTCAATAAAATATTATATGTTTAATATTATCAACCTTTTACTTTTCTTTCAGTTGCCATAAGAACCCCAGCACACTGGTTTGCCCAAGGGCACATAATGCTGTTAAGATGGCCCTGTATAGGGTAGAGTTGAGCGAGAGATTAACAAAACTCTACCAAACACTATAAATGAAGTGAAGGCAAGGATTATGTCAGCATTCATCAACTTAAACAAAGACACCATTCAAAGGGGATGCAGAAGAATTCGAAGTCGTTTCGAAGACTTGTTTGAAGTCAAGAGCTATTTTATTGAATAAATTTGATCTTTACTCTTTTCAAGATGTTTTTCTCCAAATTTGGTAAATATATTTGTTAAAATGAGATGAGAATTTATCCAGGGCACCCTGAATAACTTTTATTAAGCATCCTGTAGATTTGTCAAGAAAGTGGAAATGTTTAAAGAAACTGGACAAAAGTTTACTGTAGATGATCTCGCAATTAAAGCACTTTTTATACACTTTCGACTTAGTCAATAGCTTTCCCATTTGATTAGAATAGTATTTTCTTAAATCAAAAACATGAAACATAGTCAGAATCACTGTAGTGAGCAACTAGTATGCAATTAGTGTGTGTTTGTGAGCGTTTAACTGTTGTTTTACTTTTTAATCATTCCTCCCTTAGCAAACAATAAAGCCAATAAGATGCAAGGCCTTACTGAATTCGAGAAAATATAAGGAAAACCCATAAAATAGAGAGGATGATAAAATAATTGCCGTTTCAGTTAATCATTCTTCTATTAGCAAAGTAATAACTCCAATAGGACGCAAGGTTTTACTGAATGTCAGAAAATATAAGGAAAACCTATAAAATAGAGAGGATGATAAAATAATTGCCGTTTCAGTTAATCATTCTTCTTCTATTAGTAAAGTAATAACTCCAATAGGACGCAAGGTTTTACTGAATGTCAGAAAATATAAGGAAAAACCTATAAAATAGAGAGATGATAAAATAATTGCCGTTTCAGTTAATCATTCTTCTATTAGCAAAGTAATAACTCCAATAGGACGCAAGGTTTTACTGAATGTCAGAAAATATAAGGAAAACCTATAAAATAGAGAGGATGATAAAATAATTGCCGTTTCAGTTAATCATTCTTCTATTAGCAAAGTAATAACTCCAATAGGACGCAAGGTTTTACTGAATGTCAGAAAATATAAGGAAAAAACCTATAAAATAGAGATGATAAAATAATTGCCGTTTCAGTTAATCATTCTTCTATTAGCAAAGTAATAACTCCAATAGGACGCAAGGTTTTACTGAATGTCAGAAAATATAAGGAAAACCTATGAAATAGAGAGGATGATAAAATAATTGCCGTTTCAGTTAATCATTCTTCTATTAGCAAAGTAATAACTCCAATAGGACGCAAGGTTTTACTGAATGTCAGAAAATATAAGGAAAACCTATAAAATAGAGAGGATGATAAAATAATTGCTGTTTCAGTTAATCATTCTTCTATTAGCAAAGTAATAACTCCAATAGGACGCAAGGTTTTACTGAATGTCAGAAAATATAAGGAAAAAACCTATAAACAGAGACGACAAAATAATTGCCGTTTCAGTTAATCATTCTTCTATTAGCAAAGTAATAACTCCATAGGACGCAAGGTTTTACTGAATGTCAGAAAATATAAGGAAAAACCTATAAAATAGAGAGGATGATAAAATAATTGCCGTTTCAGTTAATCATTCTTCTATTAGCAAAGTAATAACTCCAATAGGACGCAAGGTTTTACTGAATGTCAGAAAATATAAGGAAAAAACCTATAAAATAGAGAGGATGATAAAATAATTGCCGTTTCAGTTAATCATTCTTCGGCTAGCAAAGTAATAACTCCAATAGGACGCAAGGTTTTACTGAATGTCAGAAAATATAAGGAAAACCTATAAAATAGAGAGGATGATAAAATAATTGCCGTTTCAGTTAATCATTCTTCTATTAGCAAAGTAATAACTCCAATAGGACGCAAGGTTTTACTGAATGTCAGAAAATATAAGGAAAAACCTATAAAATAGAGAGGATGATAAAATAATTGCCGCGTTTCAGTTAATCATTCTTCTATTAGCAAAGTAAATAACTCCAATAGACGCAAGGTTTTACTGAATGTCAGAAAATATAAGGAAAAAACCTATAAAATAGAGAGGATGATAAAAATAATTGCCGTTTCTTAAAGTTAATCATTCTTCTATTAGCAAAGCAATAACTCCAATAGACAAAAAGGTTTTACTGAATGTCAGAAAATATAAGGAAAAAACCTATAAAATAGAGAGGATGATAAAATAATTAAGCGTTTCAGTTAATCATTCTTCTATTAGCAAAGTAATAACTCCAATAGGACGCAAGGTTTTACTGAATGTCAGAAAATATAAGGAAAACCTATAAAATAGAGAGGATGATAAAATAATTGCCGTTTCAGTTAATCATTCTTCTATTAGCAAAGTAATAACTCCAATAGGACGCAAGGTTTTACTGAATGTCAGAAAATATAAGGAAAAAACCTATAAAATAGAGAGGATGATAAAAATAATGCCGTTTCAGTTAATCATTCTTCTATTAGCAAAGTAATAACTCCAATAGGACGCAAGGTTTTACTGAATGTCAGAAAATATAAGGAAACCTATAAAATAGAGAGGATGATAAAATAAATGCCGTTTCAGTTAATCATTCTTCTATTAGCAAAGTAATAACTCCAATAGGACGCAAGGTTTTACTGAATGTCAGAAAATATAAGGAAAAAAACCTATAAAATAGAGAGGATGATAAAATAATTGCCGTTTCAGTTAATCATTCTTCTATTAGCAAAGTAATAACTCCAATAGGACGCAAGGTTTTACTGAATGTCAGAAAATATAAGGAAAAAACCTATAAAATAGAGAGGATGATAAAATAATTGCCGTTTCAGTTAATCATTCTTCTATTAGCAAAGTAATAACTCCAATAGGACGCAAGGTTTGCTCGAATGTCAGAAAATATATGAAAAAAACCTATAAAATAGAGAGGATGATAAAATAATTGCCGTTTCAGTTAATCATTCTTCTATTAGCAAAGTAATAACTCCAATAGACGCAAGGTTTTACTGAATGTCAGAAAATATGAGGAAAAAAACCTATAAAATAGAGAGGATGATAAAATAATTGCCGTTTCAAAGTTAATCATTCTTCTATTAGCAAAGTAATAACTCCAATAGGACGCAAGGTTTTACTGAATGTCAGAAAATATAAGGAAAAAACCTATAAAATAGAGAGGATGATAAAAATAATTGCCGTTTCAGTTAATCATTCTTCTATTAGCAAAGTAATAACTCCAATAGGACGCAAGGTTTTACTGAATGTCAGAAAATATGAGGAAACCTATAAAATAGAGAGGATGATAAAATAATTGCCGTTTCAGTTAATCATTTTCTATTAGCAAAGTAATAACTCCAATAGGACGCAAGGTTTTACTGAACGTCAGAAAATATAAGGAAAACCTATAAAATAGAGAGGATGATAAAATAATTGCTGTTTCAGTTAATCATTCTTCTATTAGCAAAGTAATAACTCCAATAGGACGCAAGGTTTTACTGAATGTCAGAAAATATAAGGAAAAAACCTATAAAATAGAGAGGATGATAAAATAATTGCCGTTTCAGTTAATCATTCTTCTATTAGCAAAGTAATAACTCCAATAGGACGCAAGGTTTTACTGAATGTCAGAAAAATATAAGGAAAAAACCTATAAAATAGAGAGGATGATAAAATAATTGCCGTTTCAGTTAATCATTCTTCTATTAGCAAAGTAATAACTCCAATAGGACGCAAGGTTTTACTGAATGTCAGAAAATATAAGGAAAAACCTATAAAATAGAGAGGATGATAAAATAATTGCCGTTTCAGTTAATCATTCTTCTATTAGCAAAGCAATAACTCCAATAGGACGCAAGGTTTTACTGAATGTCAGAAAATATAAGGAAAACCTATAAAATAGAGAGGATGATAAAATAATTGCCGTTTCAGTTAATCATTCTTCTATTAGCAAAGTAATAACTCCAATAGGACGCAAGGTTTTACTGAATGTCAGAAAATATAAGGAAAAACCTATAAAATAGAGAGGATGATAAAATAATTGCCGTTTCAGTTAATCATTCTTCTATTAGCAAAGTAATAACTCCAATAGGACGCAAGGTTTTACTGAATGTCAGAAAATATAAGGAAAAAACCTATAAAATAGAGAGGATGATAAAATAATTGCCGTTTCAGTTAATCATTCTTCTATTAGCAAAGTAATAACTCCAATAGGACGCAAGGTTTTACTGGAATGTCAGAAAATATAAGGAAAACCTATAAAATAGAGAGGATGATAAAATAATTGCCGTTTCAGTTAATCATTCTTCTATTAGCAAAGTAATAACTCCAATAGGACGCAAGGTTTTACTGAATGTCAGAAAATATAAGGAAAACCTATAAAATAGAGAGGATGATAAAATAATTGCCGTTTCAGTTAATCATTCTTCTATTAGCAAAGTAATAACTCCAATAGGACGCAAGGTTTTACTGAATGTCAGAAAATATAAGGAAAACCTATAAAATAGAGAGGATGATAAAATAATTGCCGTTTCAGTTAATCATTCTTCTATTAGCAAAGTAATAACTCCAATAGGACGCAAGGCTTTACTGAATGTCAGAAAATATAAGGAAAAAACCTATAAAATAGAGAGGATAAAAATAATTGCCGTTTCAGTTAATCATTCTTCTATTAGCAAAGTAATAACTCAATAGGACGCAAGGTTTTACTGAATGTCAGAAAATATAAGGAAAAACCCATAAAACAGAGGATGATAAAATAATTGCCGTTTCAGTTAATCATTCTTCTATTAGCAAAGTAATAACTCCAATAGGACGCAAGGTTTTACTGAATGTCAGAAAATATAAGGAAAAACCTATAAAATAGAGAGGATGATGAAAAGGTCATTGTTTCAGTTAATCATTCTTCTATTAGCAAAGTAATAACTCCAATAGGACGCAAGGTTTTACTGGAATGTCAGAAAATATAAGGAAAAAACCTATAAAATAGAGAGGATGATAAAATAATTGCCGTTTCAGTTAATCATTCTATTAGCAAAGTAACAACTCCAATAGGACGCAAGGTTTTACTGAATGTCAGAAAATATAAGGAAAAAACCTTAAATAGAGAGGATGATAAAATAATTGCCGTTTCAGTTAATCATTCTTCTATTAGCAAAGTAATAACTCCAATAGGACGCAAGGTTTTACTGAATGTCAGAAAATATAAGGAAAAAACCTATAAAATAGAGAGGATGATAAAATAATTGCCGTTTCAGTTAATCATTCTTCTATTAGCAAAGTAATAACTCCAATAGGACGCAAGGTTTTACTGAATGTCAGAAAATGCCAAGAAAAAACCTATAAAATAGAGAGGATGATAAAATAATTGCCGTTTCAGTTAATCATTCTTCTATTAGCAAAGTAATAACTCCAGACAGACGTAAGGTTTTACTGAATGTCAGAAAATATAAGAAAAACCTATAAAATAGAGAGGATGATAAAATAATTGCCGTTTCAGTTAATCATTCTTCTATTAGCAAAGTAATAACTCCAATAGGACGCAAGGTTTTACTGAATGTCAGAAAATATAAGGAAAAACCTATAAAATAGAGAGGATGATAAAATAATTGCCGTTTCAGTTAATCATTCTTCTATTAGCAAAGTACACCCAATAGGACGTAAGGTTTTTACTGAAATGTCAGAAAATATAAGGAAAAACCTATAAAATAGAGAGGATGATAAAATAATTGGCTGCTTCAGTTAATCATTCTTCTATTAGCAAAGTAATAACTCCAATAGGACGCAAGGTTTTACTGAATGTCAGAAAATATAAGGAAAAAACCTATAAAATAGAGAGGATGATAAAATAATTGCCGTTTCAGTTAATCATTCTTCTATTAGCAAAGTAATAACTCCAATAGGACGCAAGGTTTTACTGAATGTCAGGAAAATATAAGGAAAACCTATAAAATAGAGAGGATGATAAAATAATTGCCGTTTCAGTTAATCATTCTTCTATTAGCAAAGTAATAACTCCAATAGGACGCAAGGTTTTACTGAATGTCAGAAAATATAAGGAAAAACCTATAAAATAGAGAGGATGATAAAAATAATTGCCGTTTCAGTTAATCATTCTTCTATTAGCAAAGTAATAACTCCAATAGGACGCAAGGTTTTACTGAATGTCAGAAAATATAAGGAAAAACCTATAAAATAGAGAGGATGATAAAATAATTGCTGTTTCAGTTAATCATTCTTCTATTAGCAAAGTAATAACTCCAATAGGACGTAAGGTTTTACTGAATGTCGAAAAATATAAGGAAAAACCTATAAAATAGAGAGGATGATAAAATAATTGCCGTTTCAGTTAATCATTCTTCTATTAGCAAAGTAATAAATCTAATAGGACGCAAGGTTTTACTGAATGTCAGAAAATATAAGGAAAACCTATAAAATAGAGAGGATGATAAAATAATTGCCGTTTCAGTTAATCATTCTTCTATTAGCAAAAGTAATTAATCAATAGGACGCAAGGTTTTACTGAATGTCAGAAAATATAAGGAAAACCTATAAAATAGAGAGGATGATAAAAATGAATTGCCAGTTTCAGTTAATCATTCTTCTATTAGCAAAGTAATAACTCCAATAGGACGCAAGGTTTTACTGAATGTCAGAAAATATAAGGAAAAAACCTATAAAAATAGAGAGAGGATGATAAAATAATTGCCGTTTCAGTTAATCATTCTTCTATTAGCAAAGTAATAACTCCAATAGGACGCAAGGTTTTACTGAATGTCAGAAAATATAAGGAAAACCTATAAAATAGAGAGGATGATAAAATAATTGCCGTTTCAGTTAATCATTCTTCTATTAGCAAAGTAATACCCAATAGGACGCAAGGTTTTACTGAATGTCAGAAAATATAAGGAAAACCTATAAAATAGAGAGGATGATAAAATAATTGCCGTTTCAGTTAATCATTCTTCTATTAGCAAAGTAATAACTCCAATAGGACGCAAGGTTTTACTGAATGTCAGAAAATATAAGGAAAAACCTATAAAATAGAGAGGATGATAAAATAATTGCCGTTTCAGTTAATCATTCTTCTATTAGCAAAGTAATAACTCCAATAGGACGTAAGGTTTTACTGAATGTCAGAAAATATAAGGAAAAAACCTATAAAATAGAGAGGATGATAAAATAATTGCCGTTTCAGTTAATCATTCTTCTATTAGCAAAGTAATAACTCCAATAGGACGCAAGGTTTTACTGAATGTCAGAAAATATAAGGAAAAAACCTATAAAATAGAGAGGATGATAAAATAATTCGCTGTTTCAGTTAATCATTCTTCTATTAGCAAAGTAATAACTCCAATAGGACGCAAGGTTTTACTGAATGTCAGAAAATATAAGGAAAAAAACCTATAAAATAGAGAGGATGATAAAATAATTGCCGTTTCAGTTAATCATTCTTTCATTAGCAAAGTAATAACTCCAATAGGACGCAAGGTTTTACTGAATGTCAGAAAATATAAGGAAAAAACCTATAAAATAGAGAGGATGATAAAATAATTGCCGTTTCAGTTAATCATTCTTCTATTAGCAAAGTAATAACTCCAATAGGACGCAAGGTTTTACTGAATGTCAGAAAATATAAGGAAAAACCTATAAAATAGAGAGGATGATAAAATAATTGCCGTTTCAGTTAATCATTCTTCTATTAGCAAAGTAATAACTCCAATAGGACGCAAGGTTTTACTGAATGTCAGAAAATATAAGGAAAAAACCTATAAAATAGAGAGGATGATAAAATAATTGCCGTTTCAGTTAATCATTCTTCTATTAGCAAAGTAATAACTCCAATAGGACGCAAGGTTTTACTGAATGTCAGAAAATATAAGGAAAAAACCTATAAAATAGAGAGGATGATAAAATAATTAAGCCGTTTCAGTTAATCATTCTTCTATTAGCAAAGTAATAACTCCAATAGGACGTAAGGTTTTTACTGAATGTCAGAAAATATAAGGAAAAACCTATAAAATAGAGAGGATGATAAAATAATTGCCGTTTCAGTTAATCATTCTTCTATTAGCAAAGTAATAACTCCAATAGGACGCAAGGTTTTACTGAATGTCAGAAAATATAAGGAAAAAACCTATAAAATAGAGAGTGATGATAAAATAATTGCCGTTTCAGTTAATCATTTCATTAGCAAAGTAATAACTCCAATAGACGCAAGGTTTTACTGAATGTCAGAAAATATAAGGAAAAAACCTATAAAATAGAGAGACGATAAAATAATTGCCGTTTCAGTTAATCATTCTTCTATTAGCAAAGTAATAACTCCAATAGGACGCAAGGTTTTACTGAATGTCAGAAAATATAAGGAAAAAACCCATAAAATAGAGAGCAAAATAATTGCCGTTTCAGTTAATCATTCTTCTATTAGCAAAGTAATAACTCCAATAGGACGCAAGGTTTTACTGAATGTCAGAAAATATAAGGAAAAACCTATAAAATAGAGAGGATGATAAAATAATTGCCGTTTCAGTTAATCATTCTTCTATTAGCAAAGTAATAACTCCAATAGGACGCAAGGTTTTACTGAATGTCAGAAAATATAAGGAAAACCTATAAAATAGAGAGGATGATAAAAAAATAATTGCCGTTTCAGTTAATCATTCTTCTATTAGCAAAGTAATAACTCCAATAGGACGCAAGGTTTTACTGCCAATGGAAATATAAGGAAACAACCTATTAAAGAAAAAGAACAATAATTAAGAATAAAGTAGATAAAGATTGAATTTCATTTAAGTTTTTGAATATCAAAATTATCTGGAGAGTTAGAAGAGAGTTCCTCAAACGAGAAGTTCGAGCGAAGAAACTGATAGCATAGAACTTACGGTGACACCTAGCCATTTTAACAGTAAAATATGTGTCTCTGCTTAAAATTTAAGACTGCGTTTAAATCAAAATGTCTAGGTACTATAGAAATAAATTCATCAGAACAACAACCAAATGACGTATAGAAAAGGCATACGGAAGCTGCATTACCGTGGTGACTAAAGATACCAACTTAAAATCCATAACCAAATTCCGTTGATTTTTTAAAGAATCTCTAAATATACAGAAGATGTACCAGAACAGCTGTTGCCACAGTATTTAATGCATGGACGAATGGTAAACTTACAAATATGTAAGATAATTTCTTGCGCTAAAAACTGTTACTTTCAACCATTTCTACAAGTAAACATAACAACAGATTCAATATAATTTTTACATATTATGTCAAAGGAAATCTAGAAGAACAAAACAGGTAATTTTTCTGGAGGTAAACATCAGCTATGCTGATTGAAGGCAGAAAAGGTTCTCTCGGACGATTAATAGAGATCAATTTCGTTTTAGAGGCGTTAAAATTAACAAGTCATTCCAATGTATTTTAAGTCATTTTTAAAGATCAGCTGCTAATTTGACCTTATGGAACAGATCTGACTTACCGTTAAGACAAGTGTAACTAGTTGTATTGTCAACATAGATACCAAGTTGAGAACTGATGCCACGAGAAATGTTGTTGACAGAAATTGGAAATAAGGTAGATCCAAGAATATATCCCTGGGGGAACCTGCATTAATACAAAAAGAACTAGAAAAGCGGCCATTCAAGACGAAATTTATCTGATATGACAGACTGAATCAGTTTAAAAATTAGTTCATAAATACCATAAATTTTCACATGTGAAGAAGAATATTATGCCAGTCTCAGTCA
>JBBBDQ010002445.1:485000-525000 GCA_037127315.1 Ascarosepion bandense | reverse complement strand
CAGCGAAGACATTGGAATGAAATTCAATTTGAATAAATGTGCTAAAGCTACAGTTTTACGAGGATCGCTACAAATAATATCCTCAATTAGCTTGGACCCTGCTGTAACAATAAAATAATTAAAGCCAGAAGAAGCTTATAAATACCTAGGTGTAAATGAGAGTGAAAAAATTCACCATAAAAAAATGAAATAAATAGTGCGTAAAGTATACTATAGAAGGCTACGACTGATATTAAAAACTGAATTAAATTCTCAGAAATGGATTATGGCCATAAATAGCATTGCCATCCCAGTGGTTCAATATAGTTTCAAAATCTTGAATTGAACTCTAAACGACATCAGGCGAATGGATTCTAAAAGAAGAAAGCTTCTTTCTAAGCATAAGATGCATCATCCAAAGGCTGATGTCGACAGTCTATACATACCCCGTAAACAAAGTGGAAGAGGTCTTATTCGGCTGGAATTGTCATACAAGACAACAACTATTGGCTTACTAACATACATAGAAACAACAAAGGACTGGATGATACAATAAATAATCCAATATGAAGAAAGAAAGAAGAAATATTCAATAATAAAAGAAGGCTGTAAATACAAACAAGATTTACATTTAGTAGGTTCTGCAGAAAAGCAAAACAGAAGCCAAGAACCAACTATTGCGGCAAAAAATATGAAAATGAAAGCTAAATATAAAGCTCTTGAACAGATGAAACAACGCTGGCAAGACAAACTTCTGCATGGCCAATATCCAGAATGTGCCAATAAATCCAATGTTGATAAAGTTAATACTCATCGATGGTTACGTACATCTGGATATTAAAGTCTGAGACCGAAGACTTTATTCTTGCAGCGCAAGACTAAAGTCTTTTCACTAGGAAGTTTCAAGCAAATATTATACATAATAATGTGGATCCAGAATGCAGGTTCTGTGATAAACACCAAGAAACAGAAGACCATCTAATCTCAGGCTGTTCTGTACTTGCCCCAAATGAATATAAAAAACGTCACGATAGAATTGGTAAATATTTACAGTGGGCAATGTGCAAATACTATGGAAAATATGTAAATAAACACTGGTATGAACATCACACAGCACCGGTTACAGAAATAGAAGATGTCACCTTTCTATGGGATTACAGCATCTACGCAGACAGAAAAATTGAAGAAAATAGGCCGGACATTATTGTTAAAAACTAAAAAGAAAAATCTTGCTTATTAATTGATATGGCTTGTCTAGCGGGTTGTAATATAGCATTCAAGGAATTTGAAAAACTATCAAAGAACTTAAAAGAAATCGCTTGGGCGATCATGTCTCGAAAGAGACATTACTGACTGGGCAGAACATTATCCCGCAGTAGGTTGCCATTGCTTTCTGCAGTAGACTGGTTGCCGACCAAGGCTATAGAACCCAATCTGTCCTATTATTTAACCCATAACTGGAGGGAAGAGACGGATTAATACCTTTCCCAAGGGTATTTGCGCGTAAGTGAAGGCAATGAATTCAGCTGGAATTCGAACTCGGTTCCCGGATTTCTTGTTCCTAACCGACATCCACTGCGCCACAACGCACATCGAGTCCTTAATCAACGCTAAACTAGTTAAGCATCTCACCTCTCTAGCCAACAATATGGCTTCCGCTTCGCCAGGTCTACTGCTGATGTGCTAACGGCCATCACTGAATATGTATATCAGACTCTTCATGATAGTAACTCGAGCAGTAGCTCTAAATAACTCGAAAACTTTTGACAGGGATTAGTATGCTGGTCTTCTACGCTAGCTCGGAGCTATGGTATTACTGGACGATTGTTTGATTTTATTCAATCGTTCCAATCAAATGCAGATATATGAGATCACGATATATACCTTTTTTTTATATATCAAGAACATAAATTATATAATAATTGTCCGAAATTTTGTTGTTCCGATGGCTTTCGGCTATACTTTTAGCCATTATCGAGGTTGGATTTTATTTTAAGTTTAACAGAATATATGTAGTGTTAGGTATGTCTGTAGAGTAGTTTGTATGTTATGTACCGAATCAGGTTTAAGCACGTTGTTAGCGTGTTTGTAGATGATATTATTGTGTGTTGGATTTTCGTTGTTATTAATAATGTTCCCATTATTTTTAGCCTTTTTTGTATGTGGATTAAGCTATGATATTTGTGTTGTCATCAAGTATGTTACGGATAGGGTTTGGTAAGTGTCCGTGTGTGTTTAAATGAAGCCGAATTTAACGTGGATCAAGAACACAGTCCTTCAAAGAGCAAGTAAATTATTAAACAATCTTAGTTCGCTGTAGTTTAGATCTTGCAGGTGAATTGTTATATATATATATATATATATATATATGTGTGTGTGTGTGTGTGTGTGTGTGTGTGTGTGTGTGTGTGTGTATATATATATATATATACAGAGAGAGGGAGAGAGAGAGAGCGTGTCCATAACGTCCATGGGCACTTTAAAAGATTTGTAAATTCAAATAAAGTTATAGATTTTTTTAAAGTGCACATGAACTTTATGGAGACTAATATATTTATATATATATATATATATATATATATATATATAGAGAGAGAGAGAGAGAGAGAGAGAGACCTCTCGACCACGAATGACGATCATATAAAGTCAAATTAAGCCTATAACACAATTTTCAATTCATCGTAATAACCATCTCTACTCTGAAATGTATCGTAATGTCAACAAATGTAAACCTGTTATGGAAATTAACGAAGATTAATGAAACTGGTTATAAACAACCGACAATTTGAAATGATTTGTTTGAACATTATTTATTTCGTCTACTGACCTGTATGTTCGGTAATTGCTATTAAAGTAAAACTGCTCTGCAGTAGAATTCAAACATGCACGCCCTCCTTTTCAGTAGAAACCACCTTCGGATCTGCTAGGCTACTAATAGCTTCACAATCAAGTAAGTTTCTATTTGTGTATAAAGCGCAAACCCTAGTCGAAGTTTTCTCGAAAAGTATCCACTCGGAAAAAGATCATGTCCCGAAAGACAGGGATGAAGATTGTCCCACAGTAGGTTGCCATTGCTTTCTGAGGTAGACTGGTTGCCAATCCAAGGCTATAGAACCCAATCTCTTGTTATTTAACCCATAACTGGAGGAAAGAATCGGATTAATACCTTTCCTAAGGGTATTTGAGCTTAAGTGAATGCAACGAATTCAATTAGGATTCGAACTCGGTTCTTCAATTTCTCGTTCCAAGCCGATATCCACTGCACCATGGCAGTGAATGCTGAAGAATCTTACTGAAAGGTGCTGAAGATAACCGACATGTGAGTAACGAGTCTCTTTCGAGACATGGTCGTCCCAAGCATGTATTACTTATGCCATTTTAACTGACTGAGTAACGGCAAAGATTTTGAGAAAATGTAAACAAAAATAAAACATGCATCACGAAGCGACAGTTGAGGATCTTGGAACACATAATTAGAAAGAGGGTTTGGAAAGCCTGATACTCACAGGACAGATTAAATCAAGAGGGACAAAGAAAAACAACGAATAGAATACTTAGTGAGCTTGGGTATATGGTTTTAGCAGAACAGTGTTTAAGAGAAATAACAGAAAAATTATTAACAGCTACAAGGAACTTGAAGTTGTGGTGAGCCATGATCCCCTAGGCACTAAGTATATACCCCACATAAAGAAGAATTAATAACATATTACCGTTCATAAAAACTTCTTTAAATTGATAGCTACCTTAAAAAATTGTTAGACATAATTTATTTAAATTTATTTAAATTTATTTAAATTATGGCGCATTTATCTTTTGACACCAAGCCTAAAGAATTGAAATCTTATCATGGAATTCTCAGATGATATTTTTAAAACTACTTTTACTTTTATAAGAAGTATTTTATTAAGGACAAGAAAAATTTATACTTACAAGAGGTTAAAACTAAGTGACGCTGAAAAATATTGTTCCACAAATAAACCTTTTTGTTTATCTTCAGATAGCATTATCATATAATTCATATTTTGTCAGTTTACACGTCCTGCGTTATTTCCGTCTAAAATATTTAATGTTAAGATACGACAATTTTCTATAAAAATATAGTTTTCTATAAAGCCCTTTTTTTAAATCTTCCTATGTCTAGATCCTCTATTTCATGCTTTGTCAATTTACACGCCCAGCGTTATATCTGTCTAAAATTATTATTGTAAATTTACAATAAATTATCTATCAAATATAGTTTTATACAAGCAGTTTATTTTCTCCATCTTCACAGAGCAAAACATATAATACATGCTTTGTCAATTTACTGGTTTATCCCTCTTTCTATAGCCAGATTATATAACTAATACTTTGTTGATTTATTGGTTCTGCGTTGTATTCGTCGAAAATCATTCTTGTAAATTTACTACAATTTTCTTTAAACATAGTTTTTCTATCAGCAATCTTTTTTTGTCCCTCTTCCTATAGCCAAATTATATAATTCATGCTTTGTTGATGTATTGGTCACGCGTTATATACGCCTAAATTCTTTAAGGTCAACTTACGTCAATTTTCTGTGGTGACAGTGATGTACATCTGTTACTTTAAAAAACACTTCGGCAAAATTACTATTTTTTTTTGTTTACTTCTTAGAAATATAATTTTTTCATTCTTCATTTAAAAGAAAAATTTCATATTGTTTTTCCCCTTTTTTAAAAATATGATTTCGGAACACGACAAATAATAAAATATTGTTGCTATATTTATGGGTCCAAGGAATGTATATCACAGATAAATTCTATGTAAATATGAAAGTGGACATTGATGTTAACACCTTGCAGTGACAGTCTGTTTCGTGCTTACGTGCAATTGTTGAGCCTAAAGTTGAAACAGAATGTCGCGGACATTGCACACACACACACACACACACACACACACACACACACACACACACACACACACATATATATATATATAGATATATAGATAGGTGTGAGTTTGTAATCCTGGGTTTCACGCTCTTGCGATCGTCAGACAAACTGAATAATCTTTTTAAAAAATTGGTTATATTTAGGCTTGTATATATTCGTGTATTTTTGTTGAAGTGAGGGTAAATCTGTCGTCATGACTTTTAAAACTTTGATTGACTAATAATTATAGCCAGTAGTTTATATATATATATATAGTTATTAGGCCACGCCAGTTTTAACTAATGATGTATTCATACTATTTTTAGTATTTATTGTCAAGTGGATAATTCTAAATGAAAATAGAATTGTTCTTTTGTTAATACTACACAATAACATGTGCATCAAATGAACTGTTCTGGTATCTAGTTTTTGTGCTCTCTTCCCCCTGCTAGTCTCTTCTTTTTATTGGCTGGCCAAAGCAAAGGCTTCCTGGTTGCCTTGTAAAATTTTGCAAAGTAACAATAACAAAAAAACCATTCTATTTTCATTTAGATTTATCCACTTGGCAATAAATACTAAAAATAGTATGAAATACATCATTTTTAAAACACTGGGGTGGTTTAATAATTCTGGCCGGTAGTGTATATACTGTTGAGTTGTGATGATGTGATCAATGTTGATTTTTCAGTAGTTTTACTGATAAAGGTTATTTTGGTAGACAGGTTTATTTGTCGTAGAGCGTCCAATATTGGGTTAGAGATAGATGTTTGCTAAGATTAATGCTGAGAAGTTTGTCACTTAACTGAGCAGGTTCCTGCTGACTTCGAATTTTCGTGAGAACACAATTATAATCATCAGGTCAGGGTTTATTTTTTTTGCCTTGACGAGTGGCGACATAACGACATCATAATTGTGTCCTCACAAAAATTCGAAGTCAACAAGAATTTGCTCTGTTAAATGACAAACTTCTCAGCATTAATCCTATATATAAATATCTGTGTGTGCGTGTGCTTGTGTGTGTGCACGCGCGTGCGCACGTGTGTGTGTGTGTGTGTGTGTGTGTGTGTGTGTGTGTGTGTGTGTGTGTGTGTGTGATATTGATCAGTATCTCTGATATCGATATTGATATCATTGCATCGCGTGTGACTTGTCTACAAACATAAATCAACGAAAAAAACACTCTCTGTATCTTTCCCTTTTGATGGTTTAAATAATATTCTTAAAAACAATATTTAAACCTTTGTTACAAGAAACATTTGACGATCGGCAAATTATATAGAATAAACTTGATTTAATACAGAACTTATAATAACAAGAGTCAGTTGAAATCAAATTACAACATAAGACTACAAAAATACCCACTTAACAAAATAATATAACTACGATGTTTCTGTAACGTATCATAGAGGTTGCTAAAACGTATTATGAAATGATTTATTTGAACATTATTTTTGATCGATACTCGTATTTAAGTAGATATTCTGTTTATAATCAAACAGTATTATACATTTATTTTTACCAGCCTGATTATATGTGTCATTCGGCAGGATTCGATTATCAACAGAATATCTACTTAAATACGAGTATCGATCAAAAATAATGTTCAAACAAATCATTTCAAATTGTCGGTTGTTTATAACCAAGTTTCGTTAATCTTCGTTAATTTCTGTAACATGTTTACATTTGTTGACATTAAGATACATTACAGAACAGATATGGTTATTACGATGAATTCGAAAATTGTGTTATAGGCTTAATTTGATTTCGTTTAGACTGATCGTCATTCGTGGTCGAGAGGTCTAAGACGCGCCAGCTCACATGGTGGCTTCCCTTATGTGGATAGGGATTGCAGCTTCAAATCCTGCCGAATGACACGCATTTTCGTAACAAAAATGTATCGTAAATAATCAAGCCGGTATATTGTTTGATTATAAACAGAATATCTACTTAAATACGAGTATCGATCAACAATAATGTTCAAGCAAATTATTTCAAAATGTCGGTTGTTTATAACCAAGTTTCGTTAATCTTCGTTAATTTCCGTAAAACGTATTATCCAAATTTTATGTAATGTTACATGACAAGAAATTTCAAATGTTAAAATGTAATACAATATAAATATATTAACATCATCACCATCTTTATTATAATCATTGTCATTGTTAAATCTACGATTGCGTTAGCTGCATAGTATATTCTTCTTGTATCTGCATAGTATATTCTTAGGGTTTTTTTAAAATCTACAACTGTTCTTCTAGATTCGTTGTCAAACATGTCTGTTCTACTATTTAACTCAATTGGTTACTTCGATACGGTGTAATGTTTAGCATGGTTTTCTCGCTATACTAATCAGAACTGAGTAAGGAATTGTGGTGATACCGACCGAGCAAAAGCGATGGACCGGATGTTTGCACCCTTACAACCAAAAAGCAAATGACCAAAACTAGTCGGTGCACAGCCGGCCTGGCGCAGATGTTCCGGTTGAAAACTAAAAATTAATTAAATATTAAATTCCATTTCGCGAGCCTACGCTAATTTTATTTATCGGACAATGGGAAGCCCATTTTTAAATACAAGTGTGAAATCACAAAAAGAAGATATAAAAAGCCAATACAGAAAGCATCGCCAGAGAGACAGACAGACAGACCCACACGGACTGATTCGAGAGAGTGTAATCAGTATCCCCCTTGACCTACGTTAAGCGGCTTACTATGCTAGTCTCCCTCCCCTCTCATCTTATCTTTTGCTGTCTCAAAACTACTTACTGACCTAAGGAGCGAATACATCAAAGACATTCCTTACTTACAGCGCTCCCACATTCCTAAGTATTAATTCTCTTTTCAGCATTTTATTGCCATGGGCATTTTAACGTCCGTTGGACCTATACTTCAAGAATTACTTTAATTGTAAAAACATTAATTGATATATGTATATATAAAATGTTATTTTTCAACACAATTTGCTTTTCTTGATTTATAATCATTTTATGACTTATAGTGGGCTATCTACAACGTTGCAAAATCTGCAACAACATACTACTACCTTTCACTAGAACGGACTCCCCACTATAAACTGGAAAAGAAAGGATAACCCACTATAGAATATTATCCTCACTGAGTGCTCTATTCTTTTACCCTTAAGCCAAATTAAGATAGGCTTACTAAATCACTGTTATTTAACCAAACCGTGGATAGGGCTGGGGATGGGAGAATGTATTCATACGTTTCCCAGGTGAGTGCAACATATTTGATTTGATTTCGAACTTGTCTCTCCTGTTTTTAATTCCGAACCACATTCAGATGTGTTTAAACTTTCTAGTACAATCAAAACAAGAGTTTGTGCAGTATTTTCAGGAAAAAATGTATCGTTGTTTAATTTTGGAACAGGAAAAAGTTTCGAAATATATACTTCAATGTTGAACAGTAAAATAGAGAAAAAAGGCGAATTAAATTGTTTAGGGACAATTTTTAACTGGCCCATTGGACAGGGTGTATTTATGCTGACCCATTGGACAGGGACTCTGACCAAGTACACGGGGAGCATTTACGCTTGCCCATTGTACAGCGATTTTTTTGAGATTTTACCTACATGCTCTTCCTTTATATATATATAAACTCCCAAAAAAGAATTTTATTTGATATAATATACATATCTGGCTTTGTAAATAGATAATACTATTTACATCGAGCACTCCATCTGAATCATTTTTTATATTAAAAAAATTAATATTAATAGGATCCGGTTTTGGGGATTTTAACTACATGCTCTTCCTTTTTTGGAGTTAATATATTTATACACACACACACACACACACACACACACACACACACACACACATATATATATATATATATATATATATATATATATATATATATATATATATATATAAGATGAGGATATTTATTTTTATAAAGAACAGAAATTGAGGAAATAGTTTTAAAAAGTTGAAAAATGTTGTGAAGCGTTTCATCCTTCAGGACATAATTTTTTTATGTTAGTACGGAGTTAGGAGGGTGCAGGAAAATTTTAGAATTTTTTTGTTATCTAGCCATATTCATTTAGCGTCTTTTTTTTCTTTTTCTTTCCATCACATTTGTAAGTAAGTATTAGAAAATGTGCTCGGAATCGTAAAATGTTGTAAGAACCAGGACGTAAATTTAGTCACTCTTTAGACATTTACATCATAGTAAATAATGTTCTCTTTTAATTAGGGTTAATTAGTTAAGTGCCATATGTGATACACGCTTGGGCGATCATGTCTCAAAAGTGACATGACTGACTGGGTAGAAGATTATCCCGAGTAGGTTTCCTTTACTTTCTGCGGTAGACTGGTTGCCAGCTAAGGCTATAGAACCCAATCTGTCCTGTTTTTAACCCATAACTGGAGGGAAGTGACGAATTAATACCTTTCCAAAGGGTATTTACGCTTAAGTGAATGTAAAGAATTCAACTGGAATTCGAGCTCGGCATCCTGATTTGTCGTTTTGAGCCGACATCCACTGCACCCCAACGCACATCCTTTAATTAGGATAGAATTTTTTTTTTGTTTTAGCATTTTTATATCAAAGTTGTGATCAGTCCCGTTACACTGGACAACGCATTTGATGTTTTGTAATATGTTTCTTTTACGTTCATATAATCTCTTATTTAGATTCCTTGATGTTTCTCCCATGTATTATTTATGACAATTATTAGAAGCGATCGAGTAAACTTCTTCAGGATTTAGCTTATTGTTTTGATTAGTACTGACAGTTTTGGATGTAGTAGTACCAATTTTGTCGCTGAGTTTAAACAGATTCTTTTCTATAATAGATGGTATAGAGTTGGTAAACAGAATAATCTTTATTTTTATTTTATTATTTTTTTATTCATTGTGTTTATCCTTAGGGTCAGATTTTTTTTTCTTTTTTTTTTTTTTTGTTATAGTTTATGGAAATTTTGATTCGTATTGAATATAAAATAATTAGGGTGCTGAAGAAGTTTGAATGTTTTCAATGCATTTCTTCTCTTCGTGTAAATGATCTGAGGAACATATCTTTAGTGCTCTTAGGTAGAATCCGATGATTGTACCGGATTTTATTTTGTTGTTATGATGAGAATATAAATTTATTAGGTTGTTTTTGTTGGTCGATTTCCAGTGAACACCGAGTTTTAAACTATTGCTAATGCGGTGTAACTTGGTATCTAGGAAGGATAAGGAATCGTGTTCTTCCATTTCATATGTGAATTCAATTGTTTGTTCGACTTTGTTTAGTTGATCGACTAGGTCAGGTAAATCAGGATCACAAGGATATATAAGTAGAGCATTATCAATATAAGAGAAGTATGTTGATTGATTGGGTAAGATATTTTTTAAAGCGTCGAATTGAAGAAATTCTAAGAAGATACATGTCATCACTCCACTGACAATTTTTTTTTTAAGACAGGCGATCCCATTGATAATTCAAATATTTGTTTGTAACTATCAGTACTAAGTATAAAGAAACATTGATTGGTCGTGACACGGTAGATTTTTATTATTCTAGCTGTTGGTAGGAAGAGCGTTACCTTTTGACTGCGTCAGCTACTTTGTGTGAGATTTAGGCATTTTTCAACCGCGACGTTGGTGTAGAGAGATTCTATTTCTAGACTGAAAATGTATTAGAATCTCAAGTTAACTTACCTTAGCTTTTCAAATAGGCTGCCTGATTTGTTTATGTGAGATTTTATTGTTCTATGGAAAGGGGTTAGAAATTTTATTAATGCTTTCTCCATTTTGTGGGGGTGCTGTCTATTCCTAAGATAATATGATGCATTGGGATACCTGTTTTGCAGTGTTCTCGACAGGCTCCAAAAGAGAATCTGTAATGTGATTGGTCCTGACCTGGCAGCTCGACTTCAGCCACTTTCTCACAGGTGGGATGTGGCTTCCCTCTATCTCTTCTATAAATATTTTCATGGCTTCTGCTCTGACGGACTTAAGTCACTGATGCCCCCTCCACAAGAATTTACTCGAGTAACCAGACTGGCAACAAGGTCCAACCCTTTTACAGTTAGATCAACCAAATGCGGGCAACAAATCTATGTCCATCAGCTTCTTCCCTCGCGCTTCTCACCTGTGGAACTCCCTTCCGTATACTTGCTTTACTGACAGCTACAACCTCCAGGAATTTAAATGCAAAATTCCCATCTCTTATCCAGTTAACTTCAGTCCTTTCTACATCACTCCGTGTATCATGTTCTTTTTCTTTCTCTCTACCGTCACAACTTTCTTCACTTCTGTGTTACATCCTTCTCTTGCCCTTTCTCTTTCATTTCCTGAACCTAGTTCGACTTTTTCTTCACTCTCCTTCTGCTTAAAACTTTAACTCTCTTATGTCGCCCCTCTGCAAATCAGAGACGGCACCGCATGGCTTGGGGTGAAATGATTAAAAAAAAAAATTTAAATAAAAAATAACTTTACTGTGTTTTGTAGTAATATTTTATATATATATATATATATATATATATATATATATATATATATATATATATATTGTAATAGTTGTTACAATGGTTTAAATCATTGAAACAACTATTACAATATAAAGCTCTACTTTGTATGGAGCACTCTTTATAAAAGTAAATGCTTGAACAGTGGGATTAAAATCTACGTGTTCTGTCACTTTCTTACCATATATATATATATATATATTAAAAAAAACTTTAATCCAAAAGGAAAAGCAGGAAGATAAATCCCAAAGATCCGATCCTAATTAATATTAACATTTTAATATTAAAAAATGATCCAAATGGAGGGCTCAATGTAATTAATATTTAAATTACAGAACCAATTATAAAATAAAATAAATTTCGAAGTTCAAAACTGTTGTATGATCATTTCTACATGAAATCCCTAAGAGAGATTTCACATTTTAACGGTAACTTTCAATACTCAAAATCAAATGACATAAAATAAAATATATCTTAGGGTAAAATTTTACTTTGAGTATTGAAAGTTGCTGATGAAATGTGAAATCTCTCTTAGGGATTTCATGTAGAAATGATCATACAACAGTTTTGAACTTCGAAATTTATTTTATTTTTTATATATATATATATATATATATATATATATATATATATATATATAGTCGAAGGGGGATTTGTAAGTTTCCACATGGCAAATGTTGAAATTGAATAAGGACGGATCATTTGCTGAACTCATCGCTACGACGTCAGCTTGTGTAAATGTTGCTACAGTGGTCGTAAAGTGATACTCGTGTCGTGCAGAGTTGTAGCCGTGCAGAGTTGCTGGTTTAATTTTAGGAGGTTCTGTATAACTACGTGTATAGTTTCTTTGACTAAGACATTAGTAAATATGATTTCTACATCTAGGGAGGTTAGAATGTTGTTATTTAATTTCTTATACGGCTCTATGTCAAGAAATTTGTAAATTATCTTGGTTTGATTATGTTTAATTTCTGTATGTGTTATGTGGAATAGAAAGTTTTCAATAATTCCACCAAGCTCCTGATACACACGCTATATTGACATAATATTCGTATATATATATATTGTGTATTTAGACAGCAATCTCTGTTTTATGCAGGTTCCAGTAAAATTGACAGACAATGTATCATGGTTATTATATTTTTTTATGTATTTTTTTTATTTGGTCTTACATTATTTTCTTTTCAGATGGTAAATCATATAAAAATTGTCCAAATCTTTTATTTTACAAGGGCTTTCGGCTATATTATATATAAGATTGTTTTTATTTTACGTCACTGAATATGTGCAGTGTTTATGTATGTGTGTAGAGTTCAGTCAGTTAAGTGCCATAAGTGATGCACGCTCTGAGCGATCATGTCTCGAAAGAGACATGACTGACTGGGCAGAAGATTATCCCGCAGTAGGTTGCCATTGCTTTCTGCGGTAGACTGGTTGCCGACCAAGGCTACAGAACCCAATCTGTCCTGCTATTTAACCCATAACTGGAAGGAAGAGACGGATTAATACCTTTCCCAATGGTATTTGCGCGTAAGTGAATGCAATGAATTCAGCTGGAATTCGAACTCGGTTTCCCGATTTCTCGCTCCGAGCCGGTATCCACTGCACCACGACGCACATGCGCTGTGTAGAGTTATGTGTCTGTGTGTTATATTCCGAACACGGTAATCACATTTTTGTCGTGTTCGTTGCTGATATTATTAAATGTTAGATTTTTCTATTTTATTAATAATTCTTTCATTATTTTTAGACATTTTTTGCATGTGAATGATACTATAATTATTGCGCTATCAATAAGTATATTCCACATAGAGTTTTCCATGTGTGTTTAAATGAGATCAAATTGATCTAAGAGAGGTTCAATATTAATCTTCTCGCAAATTGCGTGGTGGTGTGTCCAATGTAGAATACACAGAACCAGTATTATTTACGAATTTATATGTTCTTTCAAGTACTGTAGTTTTGATCAATCCAATTTCGTAAACACGGTTCTTGAAAGGACATAAATTCGTAAATAATCCTGGTTTATGTAGTTTAAACCTTGCCGGTAAATTGTTATTTTTGACGATGAGTTCTGAATTTTGTAATAGATAATTTATTTATTTCTGTAAGTCAACTCGAGTTGCATATTTTTGGATGATGTTTCAAAGTGAAGATTCATCTTGCCAGCTTTTCTTCAAAGGGCTTCATGAATTGAAACAAACCCTTGTGAACAACGGCTTCAAAATCATCTTACTGACCACGATATTATACTTTTTCTTTCTGATGTTACCAATAACAACAACAAACACAAGGAAAAAAACAATAATAGCAATATTTTTTAAAAGAACCTAATGTATGTCTATAAACAGGACGAATTTTTGCTTCGAAACATTTTCCGAAAATATGCAACTCCCGTTAACTTAAACAAAAAAAAATATTACACAAAATTTAAAACTTCTGACCTCATAATATCTTTCTGGCATTTTAAATAAAACCTGCACACACACACACACACACACACACACACACACACACACACACACACACACAACGTGCACATATATATATATATATATATATATATGCAGATTTCATTAAATATATAATACATCACTCAATATGTCTCGGGCTTGACATATAGATGGCACAACTAATAAAAAATTATTATGATTTTTATGAAGTACTAACCTTCAAATGGCACGTGACAAAATTTGACCCCAATCGGATTATTAATCTACAAATTACAGTTATTTAAGTGAAGCTACCGTTGCAAATTTTTAGAACAATGGAAAAATCTGATTTTCGTGTGTTGATAAAGCATTACTTTCTGATGGAAAAATACTGTTCAAGCTAAGCAATGGTTTGGTTCGTGTTATTCGAACTCTGATCCGTTGGAAACAATGGTTAAGTGGTGGTGTGCCGACTTTTAAACGCACTCGTACAGACACGAATTATGCTGAACGCAGTTTTGCCGGAAAACACCAAAAAAATCCAAAAGCTCGTTTTGGCCATCATAAATTGAAGTTGCATGAGATAGCATAGGGCTTAAACATATCAGAAGCCAGTATATTCACCATTTTGATAAACATTTGTTAATGAGAAATCTATGTTAAAAGTGCCGCGTTTGCTCACAGTCGATCAAAAACAAAGCGCCGACGATTTGGAGTGTTGTTTGTAACTGTTTCTATGCAAAAATGGAGTTTTTGCGTAAATATGTGACAATGGATAAAACACGGATTCACCACTTCACTCCGGAGTCAAATCGGCAGTCAGCTGAGTTGACAGCAGCAGGTGAAAAGCTGTCTAAAGCGACCAAAGACGCAAACATCAGCAGGCATGGATTTGGCTTCTGTATTTTACGATGTGCAAGGTATTTTGTTCATCGATTACCTTAAGAAAAGAAGAACCATCAATAGCGAATATTATATAGCATTATTGATGCACTTGAAGAAAGAAATCTAAAAAAAAAACGACCACAAATGAAAAATAAAAAGTGCTCTTTCACCAAGACATCGCATTGTGTCACAAGTCGATCGCAACAATAGCAAAACTACATGAATTGTACTTCGAATTGCTTCCGAATCCACCCTATTTTCCAGATCTTTCTCCAGCGACTACTGGTTGTTTGCAGAGCTCAAACGAACGTTACAGGAAAAGAGATTTGACTCCAATGAAGAAATGATATAGGAAATTCAGGCATATTTTGAGGCTAAAGACAATTCGTTCTACAGAAAAGGTATTGAATTGTTAGAAAAGCGTTAAAATCAGTGTGTTTAATCAAGAAGGAGACTATGTTGATGAATAAAGTTGAGTTTTGCCTAAAAGTTGTTGTTTTATTAGTTAGGCCCGGGATTTATTGAATGATGTTTTATATATATATATATATATATATATATATATATATATATATATATATATATATATATATATATATATATAATAGGATGTCTAACCGTACTGATGAGCTATGATACAGTGAAACAGATCTCTCTCCGGATAACTATATATATATATTGCTATGAAGATCCCCACGGGGGATAACACATCACCTCAGCAACAGAAAAATCCTTTCAGAAACTGAAGTTTCTGAAAGGATTTTTCTGTTGCTGATGTGATGTGTTATCTCCTGTGGGGATCTTCATATCGAAATGGCCATTCAAGCATCTTTGAATTAATCCTTTTTTAATATATATTTGCTCTGTAATATTTTATTACATGGAGCTCTCTTCCTGCATCATTTTTTAATATTAAAATAATTTTTTTAATATTAATTAGGATCGGGTTTTTGGAATTTACCTTCCTGCTTTTTTTCCCTTGGATTGAAGTATTTGAATTAAAATATATATATATATATATATATATATATATATATATATATATATATATATATATATATATATATAATTTATAAAGGATTGTCAATTATTGCAATGGGTAATACATATTTCATCGCTTTGATGTTATTATCGCGGCTCGTCAATGGT
Source organism: Ascarosepion bandense (assembly GCA_037127315.1). Lineage (NCBI taxonomy): Eukaryota > Metazoa > Mollusca > Cephalopoda > Sepiida > Sepiidae > Ascarosepion > Ascarosepion bandense. Next base: position 509,192 of record JBBBDQ010002445.1, on the reverse strand, counting down.
ACAACAGTAGGTAATCAAAATATCACCCCACCCTGCAAAAATATTTCTACTCTTTTATTTAATTTTGCATAGACGCTCACATTAGAACAAACATTTGTAACGGTTATATACGAAAAGATTCTCGCTCATTCGAAAAAGAACCTCAAAGAAAGAGGAAAGTCAGGATAAAAGATAGACGATTGATTAAAGCAAAGAAGAAAAAAAAGTTGAAAAAGAAAACAGGGGAAAAAGGAATACAGGGGAAACAGAAAAAACAGAATAGAAAGCAAGAAGAGAAAAAGAAAGGACAAAGAGATACAATAACAGGAAATACCGTATCACGAGAAATAAATGTTGAAACCATCAAAACCCCTAACTGTTTTCTATGAAATTTAATTTCAAATATACTGGGATATATATTTACGGTACAGAAAAAAGTATTACATCATAATTTTAATACAATTTGAAAAAATAACTACTATTAATTTAAAAATTAATGCTAATTTAAAATAATTTTAAAATAATTGAAAATACCAAAATTAAAAATATGACTAGAGAAATAGTAAAACATACATGATATTACTGAAGCTCCTGAAAAGTATTACATTTATTTTTATCAACGATTTCTTTGTTTTTCCATTTATCTTTTCATGAACAGACTCGCCCGGTCCACACTCCACCCACGTCTATTGAACAGGTGAAGAGGCTCATTCCTTGTTCCCTGTTTAGGATGTGGTTTCCGGCTTTCTCTTTTCTAATCTTCTCACTCTTATGTAGCCCCCTGCACGTCAGTGGCGTTACCACCTTACTCGGGGTGATATGATTAAAAAAAAAAAAGAAAAAAAAGAATATAAATAGCTCGTCAAAAGGCTATTTCTTCCCAGGTTAAAAATCCTATTTTAAGCTATTTTATGAGTAAACAACACTTTAAAAAACAATCTTCATTGACATTACCTTTCTGTTTCCTCTTCCCTCATTCCATCACTCCTTATTTTTTCCTTCTCTCACCAATACTCTCCCCACCGCCATCACTCTGTCAATTCAATACAAACATTATTATTGTCAAAAGCGTTTCACAACCGTCTCTCTCTCTCTCTCTCTCTCTCTCTCTCTCTCTCTCTCTCTCTCTCTCTCTCTCTCTCTCTCCTGCTATATCTATCTATCTATCTATCTATCTGGAGATAGATAGATAGATAGATAGATACTTCCCAAAAACTCCATACCCAAGTTTTAAAATGAATTTTTAAAAATGAAAAACATTCTTGAAACCTATATTTTAGTTTTAATGTTAAGGTAATAATAGATTAAATTTCATATCCACAATGAGCAAAATATTTGCTATATTTCAAAACTAATTTAAATTAACTAGAAATAAGTTTTCTTTTGACCTAACTAAAATCGCTGATTTTTCCGCCATTTTTAGCCATTTGTCTTCACAATGTAATTCTGTTTCTAAAAAATCTTTTAAAAATAACATGCTTTTCCAAACTCTATTTGAAGAGTATTAGCTTGTTTAATATTTAATTATTCAGTTTGAAAACAAAAATTACTTACTTAAGTTTAAAACAGCAGAAATTAGATTTTAATACGGTAGTAACTGTTTATTTAAGGTAATGATAATTTGACTGATTGAGAGAAATTTAATTTTTTTCTACGGTGGTCATACTTGCAAAAATTGCTTGCGGAATATAACGTGCCAACCAATTTTTATATAATTTTTACCGAGACAGTTGTTTCAGAAATTTAAGAAAATATTCTTCGTAATCTAATGCTTTATTAAATTACATGAGGTACATCAGCTTTAAGTTAACTATAGTTACCGTTCTTATTTTCTGATAATATCGCTCATGGGCGTCCGTATTTACAAAAGTCAGTACGTTTAAGCGCATACAAAATTTTCTCTTTTTTTAAAATTTAAAATATTGGAGAGCGCTGAATTGTAGTAAACTTTTACATTAACGAATATTAAATATAGTTTTTAATTAATAGCAATATCACATAACAAGTAGAAAGTAATAAAAAAAATTAAAAGAATATAAATTATTCTAATTAAAATATTAAAAAGTGAAATCAATTCTTGTAAAAATTCATTATATATCAACGAAATCCTGTCGAACTAAAGAGGGTGATAATCTACATTTTCCTGTGACATATCATTATATACTTAAAACGTTACTAAATGTTTTATGGAAATTTCATAAAGACCAAAGTGGAAGGGTAAAAGTCGTAAAATAATGATTTTTACAAAAACTTTCTAAAAAACATTTTAAAAATAACTTCATTCATTTATAAATGAGTCCGAAAATTCAATTACAATCAGACAATTTTCTGATTCCTGCGACAATTTCAAAATCGACGTGTTCTTCACCGCAAAAACTACGCTCAAATTATCTCTACTTATTTATGGTATAAGGACATGTTTTTTAATCAACATTTCGAGGCTCCTGAAAATTATAGAAAAAAAGTTTTTTTCATTGATGACTCTACTTATCTATTCATTTATCTATCTGTCTGTCTATATATATATATATATATATATATATATATATATATATATGCGTGTGTGTGTGTGTGAATGTGTGTGTGTAATTTCTTCATATCTATCTATCTATCTATCTATCTATCTATCTATCTATCTATCACATTCTGCTCTTCGTCTATCTATCCTTTTATTTATCTGTATATATATATATATATATATATATATATATATATATATATATATATATATATATATAATTATCTAACGATCACAGTCTGCTCTTCATCTATCTATCTATCTATCTATCTATCTATCTGATTCCATGCGCGTATGGCTTAAGTGGTAGCGACTCCGACTGACAACAAATCGGTTGAGTTTCGATCACGGCCAGAAGCAGATATATGTGTCTAGCCACGCTGATGAGCTGTGATACAGCGAAACAGGCTTGTATGTGGATGACTAATATATATATATGACTGTGTGTGCATGGGTGTGTGTAGGTGTGTGTGTGTGTGTGTGTGTGTAGGTGAGTGTGTGTGTCTGTGTAAATTACCTAAATGGAAATAAAGAATATACCAACAAAACATAGAATAAATGAAATATCGATATATAGAAACTAGAATATAATGTGAAATGAATCCATATATAAAACATTTTAATCTAAAACAGATATTACGGCATCTGCAATTAAACGGCATCTGCAATTAAACGGCCATTGCCCCATGAAAACTATTAGAAACTAAAAATGGTGACATTTGTTCAAATTTTTAAAATTCTAGACTAACTTCTTTTATTAAACGTCGCAGCCACTAATGATTTCACATGGAAAATCTACAAGCAAAGAATTCTTTACATTGTCTAAAGTTTTAAGCCGTGTGAAAATTTAATAAGCAGGCAGTGCATTAAATCTCTAGAGAAGTTATCATTGATCAGTGATTAGAGATAGGCTTAACTTAAATATTTATGATACAAAATGAGAGATAAGAACAGTAGCGGGAGAATTTAAGACATCTAAAAACGAAACAGATGTGAAAATTTATGTGGCATTCCTTGAATATTTAAGCTACAGAATATTGAAAATATATTTCTTGTGTATTAAAGGCGACAGTTTTTGCTGATGTTTTTTCTAATGAATTAAAATATTATTATTTCTCGTATAAACTTAGAAAATAAAAGCATCGTAAAAATCTTCTATGTGGTTTGTCACTTCAAGACGTAGCTGATCATGGCCGTCCACATCTCTTCATCACTTGTAGATATAAACATCCTTCCTCTTGTTCTTCTTCTTCTATGTGCCCTGTCCCTTCAGGACGTAGGCGATCATGGATCTCCATGTCTCCCTATCCCTTGTGGCTCTTAGTATGTTTGCTCCTGTTGCTCCTGGCAACCCCCGTTCCGTCATCCACCTGATCAGACTCTGCAGATATGTTATCCGCTGCCTTCCTCTGTCTCTCCTTCCTTCTATCTGACCAGTCAGTATCAGGTTCTCCAGGCTCTCCTTCCTCATTGCATGTCCCAGGAACTTCAGTTGTCTCTTCCTGATGCTCAGCATCAATTTCCTTTTTGTTGCCATTCTTTCTAACACTTCGTCGTTGCTTGTATGCTCAGTCCACGATATCCGTAGCATCCTTCTGTAGAACCACATTTCGGCCGCTTCCAGTTTTGTCCTCATTTTCGATGATATTGTCCAGCATTCACAGCCGTACTGAAGAACTGACATCACGTAGCAGTCTAGCACTCTTTTCTTCGTTTCTATTGAGATCTTCCTGTGTGTTAGTATTTTGCTCATCTTCTGGAACGCGTCCTTTGCCATGCCAATTCGCCTTCGGATCTCCGTGTCGCACTTTCCATCTCCTGTTAGAACACTTCCTAGGTCCTCTTGTTACCCCACCCAAACACTGCCTTGCCAACTACTTGTTCAATTCCCCCTATTTCACGTGTTGTTTTCCCTTTTCTCTCTTTCCCTCGTACTGTCCCTGTGAATGACATAGTCTTCAAGCCCTCTTTCCTTATATGCCCCAGAAACATAAGCTATCTTTTTTTGATGTTAAGGATCAATTTCCTTCTCGTTTCAAACCTCTACAAAACAACGCCGTTGCTAACATGTTTAGTCCATGGTATTCTCAGCATCCTGCTGTAGAACCACATTTCTGTTGGTTCGAGTTTCTCCCCACACTTTTGATGAGATTGTCCATATTGAAGGACATATAATACATAACAGTCCAGTAATCTCTTCTTTGTTTCCAAAGAAAATTTTCCTCAATACTCTAGTGTTCTTTTGGAACGTATCCTTGACCATGCTAGTACGGCTTCGAATCTCAGTGTAGCACTTTCCATCTTATGCTAGAACACCTCCCAGGTATGTAAATTTCTACAGTTGTTTGGTTTTAGTATCCCCGACCTCTAGTTGGGATGCTGGGCCCCACACTTTTTTTTCTGATGACTATGCATTCAGTTTATATGTATAGCCAGGTGAAACTGTATATATATATATATATATATATATATATATATATATATATATTTGTAACTTAGTTGTTGAACTCGTAGGTTTATTTACCTTTTTGTTCATGAATTTACTTTTATAAAGAGTGCTCGGTATAAATGTAGAGCGTTATGTGGTGGAAAGAATCATATTAATACCTTTCCCAAGGGTATTTGCGCGTAAGTGAATGCAAGGAATCCAACTGGAATTCGAACTCGACTCATCGATTTCTCGTTCCGAGCCGATATCCACTGCACCACAACGCACATTCGGTACATAGAATATTCTGAAATTATATACAACGTAAAGATGTTTGGTATTTTATAATTATAAAGCGATTGGTAATGTGCAATATTTTTTGCTGTACATCTAAGCTAGTTTTAAAGACAAGAAAAGCGAAAAATGTAAAAAATACAAAATTAATATATTTACTAAAATATATATTTACAGACAAGTACATATATGGTCGTTGTGGTACAGTGGATATCGACTCGGGACGAGAAATCTGAGAGCCGAGTTCGAATTCCAGTTGAATTCGTTGCAATCATATACGCGCAAATACCCTTGGGAAATGTATTAATCCGTCTCTTCCTTCCAGTTATGGGTCAAATAACAGGACAGATTGGGTTCTATAGGCTTGGTTGACAACCAGTCTACCGCAGAAAGCAATGGCAACCTACTGCGGGATAATCTCCTGCCCAGTCAGTCATGTTTCTTTCTAGACATGATCGCACAAGCATGTATCACGTATGGCACTTAACTGACTGACATATATGGTCGGAGTTCTCGGCATATTCAAAACGAGGATCTGTAACGTAAACAATCTAGATTTAGCAGCTCAATGTCAGTTAGTTTCTCACCGACGAAATGTGGCTTCCCGCTGTCTTTTCTATAAATATTCTCAACGTTTCTGCTCTGAAAAGCTTCTTTCCTTAGTGCCCTAACCACATGAATTTACACGTGTTACAAGACTTGTATTTAAGCCCCACCCTTTTCCTGTATTCATATGTTTACTCTAACAGTTTCTTTTCTCGCCCTTTCCGACTGGGAAACTCCCTTTTGCTTTCTTGTTTCCCTGATATTTGCAATAACCAAAAGTTTAAATGCAACATCAATAGCTATCTCCTACCTTCTTAAATATCATCCACCTCTTATCGTTTCTTAGGCATCCCCTGTACTCAGATTTTCTCTCACTGTGACCCCTTGCGCAACAGTGCGGGCCTGCCTTGATTGGGGTGAAGTTAATATAAAAACGTGTGTACTAAGATTACATTAGTCTTTTCAAAGAAATCTAAGTAAAATTCCACATCTTTGACGAAATGAATTTATGGTTTTTCTACTAGACTTGTGTTTACAATCAAAAAGAGACATTTGATATAAAAACCTGGAAAGTTTAAAAGACAAATGAAAACAATAGAAAATGTGGAGAGCCATAATTGTTTATGTACTGAAAAGTTAATACATTACCAACAACTCTCACCAACATTCAAACAAGGTTCAACCAGACACTAAATATATTCTGTGTAAGTGTTTGTGCACATACTTATAATAACTTTCTCCCTTGTAAGATCTTATTAAGAAGCCTATTATGAAATAATAGGCTTCTTATTATAGGCTTCTTATTATAGGCTTCTTATTATAGGCTTCTTATTATAGGCTTCTTATTATAGGCTTCTTATTATAGGCTTCTTATTATAGGCTTCTTATTATAGGCTTCTTATTATAGGCTTCTTATTATAGGCTTCTTATTATAGGCTTCTTATTATAGGCTTCTTATTATATTATGAAATCCCTATGACTTTCGTAATCAACACACTAACCCCAACATGAAAGTGAAGTTTTACTTTATATATATATAAATATATATATATATATATATATATATATAGAGAGAGAGAGAGAGAGAGAGAGAGCATATTTCTTTTAAACAATATCACTCCAGACAAGGCAGTAAAATCACTAAGACAAAGGTTTACAGACTGTAAGAATTAGTATCAGAAACATTAATAATGAGCGGGAAGAGAAAAAATAATCAGGAGGAGAGAAAATAGCGACTGATATTGTATGTACATTTTTGCATGTTAAAGTCAGCTGGAAAGAATAGAGCTGGAAGATAATTCAACCAGCAGGAAGTGCGAGGAAAATAAACAGTTTGCATGAAACTTATTTTAATAATCATTTCACCTCAAGCAATGCAGAACTGCCACTGGCACGAAGGGGATTATATAAGAGGTGAGTGATGAGAAAGAGGAACAAGTTACAAGGGCGTCAGATAAGGAGTAAGAAAAGGGTGAGATTACAGGTGTGAAGAGAGTTACATGTAAGTAGAGGGGAAAGGATGAATAACATGATACAAGGGTTGCATGATAAAGGATGTGAGTCAAAGAGATAAGCGCTGGCAATTGAGATTTTAGACAGGAAAAGAGTCAAGACAAAGACGAACCAGCTATAGTGGGTAAAAGAGAAAGAGCAAGAGAAGGATGTGAACACAGGAATGAAGACAGTTACGAAGCTAAAGAAAAAGAAAAAGAACAAGATACAGGGGGTGATATGGAAAGGGCTGGAGTTAAGTGAATAACAGATGGCAATTGACTTTGCATTTAAATTCTTGGAGATTATAGATGTCAAAGAAGCAAGCATGCGGAAGGGAATTACACAGGCGGGAAGTGCGAGAAAAGAAGCTTGTGAAGTAGAAGTTGCGGTTACATTTTCACGGTTTTACGCTAAAAGGGTGGGTCCTAGCTGCTAGTTTAGTAGCTCGACTAAATTAATGCAGAGCGGATACCAGGGAGCTAAGATCATTGGATCAAAAGCCGTGAAATTATTTGTAGAAGAGACACAGGGAAGCAACATTACGTCGGTAAGAAAGTGACGAGTTGAGCTACCAGGTTAGTATCAATGGCATTGCAGATTCTCCGTTGGATTTTGTCAAGAACCCCTAGATTTGTAGCAGCGGTACCCGACCAGATGTGACAGCAGTTTTCAACGCACGGGTGGATGGGAGATTTATATATGTGCAAGATGGGTTCACACGAGAAAAACTTTTACTTGAGGTCGGCTGATAGATTTAGGCCTAGGAGATAAGATAGCTAACCGAGTTTAGTAGAGAGAGACGGAGATAAGCGTAGGAATGATCAGGAGATTCAAAAGACATCACCTTAGCTAGAGGGAGATATTTGCTAACATAAATAACAATTCCGTGCATAAGAACATTTGAATCCTTCATAAAGGTGGGAAGGTAACTAGGGATACAGAAATCAGAGGAAAGAATAGAAGGGTCAAGATGAATTTCACAGAGAGCTAAAATGTCAGGTGAGTTTACTTTGCTGAAGGATTCAACGCTGCAAAAAGTTGGTACGGATACTACGAACGTTCTAGAAAGACATGTTAATAGGTTTAGTTGATTTATGTTTAACTGGCTTAGTTTTAGTTCTTAATTTGTGTGATGTCATAACTAGTCATCCGTCGGTTGTCAAAAGCAATATGTCTAGGAAAGAAACTGGTGCAGACTGCAGCATTATGTGGCCTCAGGATTGCCCACCAAAAGCACATGCAGGAATACTGATCCATGCACGACATGGCACTACAGGATATCCCCATATAATTCAACTGCTGATTGGAGCAGACTCTCAAGACGCTACGCAAGAGTTCGGGCTCCTAACTGCCAGTCGGAAGCAACAACCATAAAACTGCCAGCCCAGTACCCTCAGAAAGAAGAAACGTCGCCACCGTCCACACACTTTTCAAAAAGCTTACGACAGCACTACTATTAAAACCTAAGGAGAGGAAAGAAACTGGGGGCCTCTTCCTTAATATGAAACAAGGCATGAGCCTCTACTCCTGTTCAAAAGAAGAGGAGGGAGGAATATAATAGGGTCTATCTACTCCAATTTAATAAATAAATAAATAAATAAATAAAAACTTAAAATTCCTTATGTTTTAACTTAGTCATGAGATCCCTTAGTAATCACTTACGGTTATACCCAGCCAGCTCAAATGTATACTGACGCCGGCCTAGTCTTATACTTAAATTCACAAAGTCTAGTTACTATAACAGTGAGATCATCTAAAAAATTACCATGAAAGTATTTATAGAAAAGACATAGAGAGACAACCATACTGCGGCAGGAATAGTTTAAGGGTTACAGCATAGATAATTCAATAGGTGATGCAAGTTCAAATTATGATTGACTCATTTCGTGCTTACTTCATACTGTTACCCGCGGAAAAGGCAAAAACACTTTATTTTTATATTTTAACACACATTTATCTATTAGTATAGAAACAGGACATACTGGGAGATCTAATTTTGAACAGCTGTTAGTTAAGAAGAAAAACAACATTGAATGCAAAAGTGAAACAGCATCACACATGACAATTTATAGTTTACAGATATCAAAGAAAGGATGGTCTGGAAAGAACACGGCATTAAAAATACAACCAGTCTAGTAAAAATTTGAATCCTGTTATATAATAGCTATTCACAGAATCTTAATTCAAAACCATAAAGAATAACATAAGAAAATAGTCTAATATATGTGAATTGTTGTTATGTCCGTTTACAGATTACTTAAACGGATTCTGTGAAGAAACATAATCTTGAAGGAACGCCGTATTAGATATACAACCAATATAGTAGAAAAACGAATCTAAATTCAAGATTTGAAAGATAACCACTCTACTATTTTTCCTGTGATATAATGGCAATTTACAAACAATAAAAATATGGTTCAGAAGAGACAGGACCCATTACGTTACATGTATAGTTCTGAGTATTTAGGTCTTAATACTGCATTATTATATTATCATACTGTACATGTCCCAACACACCTACAGCCACACACTCACACACAGACGTGCATATTCAGGGAGTACAGACTCCAATTGACACCAAATCGGTTGAGTTTCTATCCCGGCCAGAAACAAGTACATGTCTAACCATCTTTATATATATTTGTCTAGCCATCTTTATATATATATATATATATATATATATATATATATATATAGGTAAATTAAACCTAGTGAGTCAACAAACTCACCAAGGTTTTACCTAAACGGATCTTCAGGGAACTTTGGCTCCAACAAGTATTGAGCGCTTTTTTGTTATTGACTAATCGTCTCGGGTTTTTTCTTCGGGCTACGTGCTGGCTCGGTCTAAATCTATTTGGCTGATGTTCATGTGCTTAGCTCTTTCTTTTTTTACAACCATTTTTACCTTCCACGTATATACGCGGAGGGTTTTTCGAAACGAATATAGTGATAAGTTTATATATATATATATATATATATATATATAAAGATATTTTTATAGGCACAAAATTAATGTATATATATGATTTTCGGCTGTTTTAGATGTAAAACGTTATCCCAAACTGCAGAAACGCGATTATGAACAAGGAAACCTCTATGTTGATTATTATTTGGGTGTATCCCCAAACAACATTTTCATACTATCACCCGGTGGGAGTAGTATAATATTTTGTACTAAGAAACACTTTCAAACGAACTACTTCATCTGTTTCGTTTTGGACAACAAAATGTTTTTTCAGTAAAAGATGTTTTTTCATGCACAGTATTGTAAACAACTCTTTTCTTTTTCCACTTGTTAAAGAAAAATGTGTTAAAGAAAATTTTTCCCCTTTGTTCTTTTATTAGAAGTTATTTCCCCCTGGGTATTGCCGGGTATCCGAACCTGTTTTGTGCGTGGGTGTGCATGTGCTTATTCATATATACATCTTGTTCTTCTTGTTGGCATTGCAGTTGTTTTCGCCTCTCTCTCTCTCTCTCTCTCTCTCTCTCTCTCTCTCTCTCTCTCTCTCTCTCTCTCTCTCTCTCTCTCTCTCTCTCTCTCTCTCTTCTCTCTCTCTCTCTCGATATATATATATATAAATATATATATATATATATATGTGTGTGTGTGTGTGTGTATCATTGGTAACTCTGAAAGTAGTAGAGCGTATCAACAAAGTTTACGATACGACGTATCACAAGATTTACATAACCTTTAAAGGGAAATAACTCTAAAAGAACTAGAAAATTCCCATGATGTATTATAGGCAGGTGGAATTGTGACAACATGCTCTACTTTTCTTTATAATCGCTTTACCCTCAAGCAAGGCAAGGCCGCTTCTGATGCGCAGGGAGTTACAATGAGAGAAAAACAAAGTACAAAGATTGTCGAAGAAAGGATAGGGTAAGGGTAAAAATCAAAGTGATAGAAGATGGCAATTGATGTTGCATTTAAACTTTTTGAGATTGAGTCTATGAGAAAAGTAAGCAAACAGAAATAATTTTCATAAGCTAGAAATGCAAGAAAAGAAACTATTAGAGTTAAGAGACGGTTACATTTAACTATTTAAACGGTAAAATAAAACCTTGATACTAATATAGGATAACGTAATAATTCATGTGATCGAGGCACCAGGAAAAAAAGATCAGTTGCCATGAAAATATTTGGAGAATAGACAGGGGGAAACCATGTGACGTCTGTGAGAAAATAACCGAAGTCGAAATGCGAAGTCAGCATCGATTATATTGTATATCATTCTTTAGATTTTTTTAAAGAACCTCAAGATGAATAGCAGGAGCACTAGACCAGATATGGCAACAGTATTCAATGCACGGATGAATGGTAGATTTATATGCAAAATAGATTCTGACGAGAAAAAAATTCCTAATCCGACACAGTGACCCAAACTTTCTAGTTGAAAACGAAGCTATTGATTCGATGTGGCCATTCTATTTGAGGTCGGTTGGGATAGTGAGGTCAAGGAGGCTTGGGGTTTTGCCTTTTAGGTGACTAGAATCATCCATTATGATGGTAGGGAGGAAAGTTTCTCTATGGTGGTTAAAGAAGAGAAGCTACGTTTTGGAGGCATTATAATTACCGAGTTATTTCCTACCACATTCAAAAAAAAAAAAAAATAGCCAGAGTGTGCAATAGCTGAAGTTTTGTGTTGAAGACAGCAAAGATTAGGATAATAGCCCAAATGTAAGTAGTATAAATAATAACTCCCCATTCCAAATTTTTTTTTCAATTGGAGTAGATAGACTAAACTATCGCCCGGTTCACACTCCACCCACGTCTATTGAACAGGTGAAGAGGCTCATCCCTTGTTTCCTGTTTATGATGCGGTTTCCGGTTTTCTCTTTTCCAATCTTTTCACTTTTTTTTCAATTGAAGTATATAGACTAAACTATCGCCCGGTTCACACTCTACCCACGTCAATTGAACAGGTGAAGAGGCTCATCCATTGTTCCCTGTTTAGGATGTGGTTTCCGGTTTTCTCTTTTCTAACCTTTTCACTTTTCCTTATTTTTTTTTTCAATTGGAGTAGATAGACTGAACTATCGCCCGGTTCACACTCCACCCTCGTCTATTGAACAGGTGAAGAGGCTCATCCCTTGTTTCCTGTTTAGGATGTGGTTTCCGGCTTTCTCTTTTCCAATCTTTTCACTCTTACGTAGCCCCCTGCACACCAGTGGCCTTACCACCTTGCCTGGGGTGATATGATTAAAAAAAAAAATCACAAATTGGAGGTCCTGTTGAAGCACAGAAGCCAGGTTTACTTTCTCAGCCTTGACAAATTTTCTATGTTTGAAGGTCGATTAAAAAATAAATGGAAAAAATTATACAAGTTAACTGTTAAAATCCAGAAAAACTTCACATTAAGACACAATACATAGTTTTCACAATACATAGTTTTCACAATACATAGTTTTCAAACGAGTTATGTATGAGACGTAAATCTCAGACAGATACGGAGGTTTAATTACCTGTTTAGTATTGTAATATTTGACATTAGCAGCAACATTACGGCGAAAAGTACAATAATTGGAATGCTACAGGACTATCCGAGGCATGTGCAATGTTTATCTTATCACACGTGACGCACTACGAGAAACCATCAAACAAAATGGGGTAAAATGGAAGACCTCATAACCATCACGAGGAAAAATATTTGAACAAGCATGACACGAACACATCTATCCTACAAGGTGCCACCTGAGACAAAAGAAGATGCAGTTAGTGGAAGAAAATTGACTGAAAACGTCACTGAGTAAACTGTAAGATCATTTCCAGAGACTAGGACATTGGATCGCAACAGACTCACATGGAAGGAGCTGGTCAGGGGACCACATGTGCGGCGACCTGGAGACTAAATACTGTGATGATGATGATACCGACAGTTATTATTATCATTGCACAAAAATCAAAAGGGGTAACAGATCAGTAATGTCGAATAATTACCCAAACTTGTCTTCCAATGAACTTTTCGTAACGCCCGTGGGGTAGCGTTGTATAAAGTACTATAAAACGTAGAACAAATCTTCCTTTCTGAAACCAACCGATTTTATAATGACAAGATGTGTTTCATTTCCTCACCGGGGAGACTTCTGAAACTCCAGGTGAACCGACATTTTAGTTGAACCACCTAGCGTCTCTCTCTCTCTCTCTCTCTCTCTCTCTCTCTCTCTCTCTCTCTCTCTCTCTCTCTCTGACATTAACTATTCAGAAAATACACAGGGACATAACAGTATCTCCTCTCAAACTAAAAAACATCTGTATAAATATGTATGTGTTGTATCCACTTATTTTGAAAAAATATTAGATTAAACTGAATATCGTTACCATTGGTAACCCTTTGCCACTACAGTGAATACTGAAAAGTGTCTTTTTAGGTCGGTAGACGAGACTGTAAGTAACAAAAATGCAATTCTAACGCCAACAATACAACGGACAGATTATATAAGAAACGAGAAAAATTTTGGAAGTATATGAACAATAAAGAAACAGCTGTTGTGAATTAGGGAATGGCAGCTGAAAATATTCGAATGGAGAAAGAGGAAAGATGGCTTGGTATATTTAACACACTCAAGGTATATCAAAGGCAAAAGAAGCAGAAGAAAGCATCAAGAGAATTTTTTTAATCATTTCACTCCAAGCAAAGCAGTTTTACTGCCACTGGTGTGCAGGAGGTTACATAGGAGGAAAGTAATGAGAAAGAGGGACAGGTTATAGGGGTGTCAGGAAGTGGGTAAGAGTAGGATGAGAATACTGGTGTGATGAGAGTGGAGTGGACGGAGAAAAGAGCATGTTACAAGTTCCTGGCTGGGATGAAAGCAAAGATGCCAGCCCAAACCCAAGAGGAAACCTTGGACGCACAGTCTTCAACGGAAAAGCTAAAAACTTTGTTCCAAGGGACGTCACACAGGAAACAGCGGAACGTGTCCCAGTCTGCTCTTAGTAGCAGTAAGCTATTAAGCCGGTCTGAGGTTCTTGGGAGGAGTGGGAGTGGAAGGCGATGATAACGGAAACCACCGAATGATCAGAGTTTCCAAAAAGGCAGAACTGTTTGACATTGCAAGAGTCAAGGATGGAAGTGAAACAGATATCTAGCAGTGAGTCAGGTTCATTAGGGTTATTAAAGAAACGCCTGGGAAAATTTACCAATTACGTAAGGGACTGACTGTTTGAAAAATTTATGGTGTGGACACCAGCAAGATCTGTGTGAGAGTTTTCCAGCCACATAGCGTGGTAGGCGTCTCCAAACACAAATATATGAGCGAACGAATGAGAAGAAATAGCCTTATCAATATTATTGGAGATGTTTTCAAGTACGGGACTCAGGTGATGAGGGGGAGAGGTACAGAAAGAAAAGATAGCTGACTGAGCTAAGTAGGGAGAGACTGGAACACATTTAAGAATGATCTAGAGATTCAAAAGAGATCACCCTAGCTAGAGGGAGATGTTCACTGATATAAACTACAAGCCCATGCATATGGACATTAGAGTCATTTCTTGAAGAGGAGAAGGTAACCAGGGACCTAGAACTCAGAAGATGGAATAGAAGGGTCAAGGTTAGTTTCAAAAAGGGGTAAGATGTCATGTGAGTTCACTTGGAGGAAGGATTCAACGCTGCAAAAATTAGTAAGTATACCTTGTATGTTCGCGAATGAATTGTTCACGGGTTTAGGTGTTTTTTGATTAGCTGCTTTAGTTTTGCTACTTTCGTTAGAGAATTTTTTTTTAAAAGAGGCTTAGAGTAGTATCAGTCGGTCACTGTATGCAACATGTGGAGAATGCAAACTAGCGCAGACTGCAGCATAATGTGGCCTCCGGATTGCCCACCGGAGGCTCTTGCAGGGATACTCATCCATGCCCGACATGGCACTATAAGAAACCCTAATATTATTCAATTGTTGATCAGAGCAGCTTCCCAAGACGCTACTCAAATGTTCAGGCTCCTAATTACCCGTCGGGAGCACCAACCAGGAAACTGCCAACCCGGTACCCTCATCATGAAGATACGTTGCAACCATTCATAAACTTTGCAGAAAGCTCGCGACTGCACTGCCACTAGGGTCACAGGAGAGGAAAAAACCGGGAAACCCTTCCTAAACAAGAAACAAAGCTTAAAAATGTTTTGTTGGTTGGGGGAACGGCAGATACAATGATAAAAAAATGTTTAGTAAAAGGTTAAAAGTTACTTAGAGTAAGACAAGACAAGAAGATGTGGAGAGTCATGATTATCTACATCTTGAAAGTACAGTATGCAGAAAGAGAGGAAGAAAGAAAAAGAGACATTTCATTTTACAGACTCCTGAAATTAAACGCAATATTGCTAACAGATGTATAATTTTTAATAAATTTTTTCTCTCTGAGCTAAACAAAAAAAAATATATATAGAGAAATGAAAAATTTATTAAAACAAAGATGCCGGATATTTAAAATAAAAGATTAAAAACAGAACAAAAATTGACATCAAATGTTTTTTATGAAGCTATTTGTGTCTTGACTGATTCGTTTTTTAGGACTTATCATTCCTTGCAGGTTATTTTAAGCCAGATAATATTTTAGATTTAAGAATTTTTAGATATAGTAGTGATTTACAGATACAAACACACTATGTAACCCATCGCTGGTAGGTTTATATATATTTATGTATATATATATATATATATATATATTACGTACATATATATTACATATATATATATTACGTATATATATATTACGTATAAATATATATATATATATATATATATATATATATATATATATATTACGTCAGTGGAATGATATTGGGCCGATGTAGGATAATATTTATATTTATTAATATATAATTAATACCTCTGTTTATACTGCATTTGGCGCTGTTTTACGAGCACTTGAATATATTTATATATTTGTGTATACTCATATGTATATTTATTAATTCACACACACACATATGTCCATTCGCATCATTACGGTTAGACATCGGATTGCTTCCAGTCAGGATTTAAATCCGACCGATTTGGCATCAGTCGTAGATTCTATCTCTAAGTTATCGGTGCACGGTAGAGGAAGACAGATTTTAGCGTGTTATTTTTTTTTTAATCATATCACCCCGGGCAAGGCGGTAAGGCCACTGGTGTGCAGGGGGCTACGTAAGAGTGAAAAGATTGGAAAAGAGAAAGCCGGAAACCACATCCTAAACAGGGAACAAGGGATGAGCCTCTACACCTGTTCAATAGACGAGGGTGGAGTGTGAACCGGGCGATAGTTCAGTCTATCTACTCCAATTGAAAAAAAAAAATAAGAAAAAATTGAAAAGATTGGAAAAGAGAAAGCCGGAAACGACATCCTAAACAGGGAACAATGGATGAGCCTCTAAACCTGTTCAATAGACGTGGGTGGAGTGTGAACCGGGCGATAGTTCAGTCTATCTACTCCAATTGAAAAAAAAAATAAGGAAAAGTGAAAAGATTGGAAAAGAGAAAGCCGGAAACCACATCCTAAACAGGGAACAAGGGATGAGCCTCTTCACCTGTTCAATAGACGTGGGTGGAGTGTGAACCGGGCGATAGTTCAGTCTATCTACTCCAACTGAAAAAAAAATAAGGAAAAGTGAAAAGATTGGAGAAGAGAAAACCGGAAACCACATCAAGATTGTTATTTCTGTTGCTGGAGAATGATGAGTAAACAGTGTTGAGTAGCTACTGTTTTTAAAATTAGCAATTTCTCTAGATTGCTGAATCGAAGGGTGAGAAGGAAATTGTTTCTCTATGTCGCGACAGATAATTTTTCTCGCCCGAATCTCACACGTATGTACGTTAGAATATGCTTTGAATATTGCTCTCACAATGGTCAGGTGCACTTCCTATTTATTTAGAAATCCTAGATGAAATACGAAGAAGAATCTGCAATATCATTGGTCCTGATCTGGCATTTTAAATTCATTCAATTTCACCATTGGACTAAAAAAAAAGAGGATTAATAAAAACTAATTTCAACGTAACAATTGACGCAAGATTGGACAACTTTGTTCTTGAACCATATGTACACGTACGGGCATCCCACACGAATAAAAACCTTGTGTCACATCTTATCTTAGTGGAGAAATCAAAAAAATTATGTTATTATTACACTTCTTTGTTACGCATTAATTTGGACTAAAAATTTAATTACTATTCGATTCTATAGTCCCGAATATGGCGGGGAGGGTGACAGAAAAATTTAATATTCGTTCTTAAATGTAATATCAACCTAAATTTTATGTTTAAAAATTTGTAAAATGTATGTGCATTGTACACGAATTATTACAGAACATTTGAAAAACGTTCCCACATAATTATCTTACTGCAAAGGTATAAAGGGCATTATCAAAAAGTGTTTTGACTAATATGTGCATTTCCTCTGAATGAGATTTGACTCTGAGGGTCACAGGTATTTTCTGTTAATGCCTGAGAATGAGGGTAAGGGAAAGAGGTAAGTCCGACCGTTCATTCACACATTCTCTTCTCCTGGAGTTTTGTGAGAATTTTTTGTCTAGACATAAAACGATATGGAGGTTGATTTTTCTGCGCAATAAATATATCAGTAACTTTCAAAAAATCAGGACTCGATTTCCTAAGTTGCCATATATATATATATATATATATATATATATATGTGTGTGTGTGTGTGTGTGTGTGTGTGTATGTACGTACGCCAACTATATATATATATATATATGTGTGTGTGTGTGTGTGTGTATGTGTGTGGGGGGGGTATGTGCGTGTATGACGGTACGAGTGTGTGTGTTGTGTGTGAGTGCGCTCGCTTGTGTATGAGAGTTCTCGGCTCAACCCACTTCCCACAATCTAACCAAATGACCAAACATATCAATTTTTTTAATCCCTTTGAGAGAATATATAAAGCCCTTCCCTACAAAAAATCTTGTTTGGGCATTTGAAGAGATCTTGGGAAATATGTCCAACCGTACATACCTACATACAGACATGCATACATAGATAGATAGATAGATAGATAGATAGATAGATAGATAGATAGATAGATAATGAATAGACTGAGATAGATAGATAGATAGATAGATAGATAGATAGATAGATAGATAGATAGATAGATAGATAGATAGATCGACTGAGAAAGGATAGATAGATAGATAGATAGATAGATAGATAGATAGATAGATAGATAGATAATGGACCGATTGAGAAAGGATAGATAGATAGATAGATAGATAGATAGATAGATAGATAGATAGATAGATAGATAGATAGATAGATGTGTATTTGCCCAACAATCCTCTTTTTATACAAGTTTTGCTAAAAACAACTGACAATGTACTATGGTTAAGTTTTGTTTTTTTGTTGTTTTTTTTTTTTTTGTATTCTCATAATTTTCTTCTTTTCTGGACATAATGTATGTAGAGTGTTTTGTAAAAAAAAAACAACACTCAGTAATATAAACTATGAACACAGCCCCAATGTGCTGTCATTGTTTGGAAAAAATCATTTATTAAATTAAGATTAAACATAAAATCATCCTTGATAAAGAGTAAAAGAATAGCCTAAAGCTCTCAGACATGCGGAATATTCGTGCAATTTATACATACTTAATATCCAGAAAAGATTTAAAAAAAAAAAATTTATGAAAAAATAACCCAATATATCTTATAATTGTAGATATGCTCACGCGCATATAGTGTTGAGTTATGATAATGTTAAGCGCCAAAATTTTTATTGTTAATTTTCAGGAGTTTTACTGATAAAATATATTTTGGCAAGCAGGTTTTCTTATCGTAAAGTGCCCGACGTTAGAGTGGAGGTAGAATATTTATAGGCTTTGCAAAGAATTTGTCACTTTAAACGATCAGGTTCATACCGACTTCGAAGTTTTGTGAGAACACTATTATTCACTCATCAGGGCTAGATTTTTTGGTGCTGTGTCCAGTTTTGTTTTATTTACATAAACGGTCTTATTTGCGATTGGTCAGTTTTATATATATATATATATATATATATATATATATATATATATATAGAGAGAGAGAGAGAGAGAGAGAGAGACATAGATAGATAGATAGATAGATAGATAGATAGATAGATAGATAGATAGATAGAGCTTGGTGTTAGACACTAGTACTTGTAGCAAAATGGTGTCTATATGAAAGATTTTATGAGTTCACTACACATAAAACGCTATTAATACGAGGGTCGCTCCGAAATTATTGCATATTTTTTATCATATTGGCTTAAAAAAACAGATTGGCATAAGTGATATGACAGTAACGTCTAATACTTCCGTCGAAACAAATAAAATTTTGTAAATTGAAAACTTATTTAACACTGGTTAAAATTCAGACGCGTTTATGGAGCGTGTCCCTTCAGGAAATAGATGGTCATGGCTCTCGAAATCTTCCTGTCTCTTGTAGCTCTTAATACATTTTCTCTTTGTATTTATTCCAAATTCAGCTCTGCCATCCACTTGCTCATGCCCAACAAGTATGCCACGCATTGCTTTCCAAGCCCTCCTTCCTTATTACGTGTCCCAGGGACTTCAGCTGTCTCTTCCTGAGTTTAACTATAAGTTTCCTTTTCGTCTTCATCCTGGGTTGCTCACATGTTCGATCCATGGTATCTTTTGCATTCTTTTGTAGAACCACATTTCGAGTATTTCCATCATTTTCGAGGAGATTGTCTAGCATTCACTGCCATATAGGAGGACAGATATCACATATTAGTCCAGAAGTCTTTTCTTTGTTGCTAACATAATTTCTCTATCTCTTAATTTACATAAAAGAAATAATTTCTTGCTTCCCCTAACTTTTTTTTGTAAAATAAGTAAAAGCTATTATGTTTCTAGTTTCTTCCGTTCATTTTCAGTAATCTATTTTACATTTTTTAATATAAGTTTATGTTACAATGCTCATGTTGTTTGCACATTCACTGTTAATTCAGGAGTATGAAACAGAAAACAATATGGTGGCTGTCGAATTCATATTTCGTATCCTTCAAGCCCTCTTTGTTCATTGCATGTCCCAGGAACTTCAGCTGTCTCTTCCGATGCTCAGTATTAATTTCCTTTTCGTCTCCATCTTTTCCAAAACCTCATCATTGATTACATGCTCGATCCATGATATTCGTAGCATCCTTCTGTAGAACCACATTTCAGTTGCTTCAAGTTTTTCTTTGATCTTTGATGATATTGTGCGGCATTCACTGCCATAGTGAAGAACTGACATCACATAGCAATCCAGTAATCTCTTCTTTGTTTCTAGCGAAATTGTCCTGTTTCTTAATACTTTACTCAACTTCTAGAATGCTTCCTTCACCATGCCAATTCGCCTTCGGATCTCTGTGAAGAACTTTCCGTCTTCTGTTAGAACACTTCACAGGTATTTAAGTTTTTGTATCTGCTTGATTTTCGTATCCCCGACTTGTATTTGGCATATTAGGCTGCCCTTTTTGCTGATGACCATGCATTCTGTTTTCTTGCAGTTTATTTGCAGTCCTTTCTTGTCACTCCCTTTAGCTACCTTCTCTAGGAGGTTTTGCGGTTTCCTTTCTGTGTCTGCTATCAGTACTGTATCATCTGCGTACCTTAGGTTGTTCAAATTATGGCCTCCGATTACGAATCCAGGCATAACTTCTAAGGTTCTCAAAATATTTGACCTAAAATCGCTTTATCGATATAGCCACGGCCATGGATCAAACCTGTTAGTATTTAACTCGTTAGTTTTAGATAGAACGGGAAAAAATGACACTTTCACTTATCATCAGGAGGAGACAGAATTTATAAGGAATGAGGAAAGACGGCTTGTAAAATGTGATACTCACAGGACAGACTGAATGCAGTAGAGGCAGGAAATCAACGCCTAACCTACTTGTTCTTATGTGTCGTGTCATTTCAGAACGTAAGCGATCATGGCCCACCACCTCTTCCTGCCGTTGTTATCCTATTATTTCTCCCAAAGCCTGCTCTGTCATCCATTTATTTAAACCTATCAAGTATCTTACGCATTGCTTTCCCCTGTTTCTCTTTTCCGCTGTCCTTCCTGCGAGCATCAGCTTCTCCAAGCCCTCTTTCCCCATTGTCTCTTCCTGGTGTTAAGTATAAGTTTCCTTTTTGTTTCCATTCTCTCCCAAAATACTTGTTGTTGCTCGCATGTTCGCCCATAGTATCCTCAGTATCTTTCTGTAGATCCACACTTTTGTGGCTTCGGTTCTCTCCTTCATCTTTGAGGAGATTGTCCAGCATTCGCTGCCTTATAGGAGGACAGACATTACATGACAGTCTAGTAAAATTTTCTTTGTTTCCAGCGAAATTTTTCTGTCTCTCAAGGTTTAGTAGAGATCACAAAAGACAAAATTTATTAAGAGCTACAAAGGACAGGGAAATGTGGAGAGCCATTGACTTGGAGGAGCATAAAAACTTAGCTCGTCGTCTAAATTGCTATGATTTCTTTCTTTTTTCTTTTCTTTCTTTTTTTCTTTTCTGAGGTCACTTCCGTTTCTTTATGTCTTGTATTTTTAATTTTCCTTATTTCTTTTTTCTACTGTTTTGAATATCCTGGTTGTTGCTAGTTTTTTTTTTGTTTGTTTGTTTTGTTTGTTTTTTGTTTTTGTTTTTTTCTGCCACCTGTAACAATTTAGTAACCGAAATACTAAAGCATCTGTCTAACACACACATACTTCTCAAGGCAAATGGATGCGCGTCTTGATGAGAGATATTCTACATTTCCGGCTTGGATTTTGCTAAAGGCTATAGATTGACGGTCTTTGTAGATTCAATAAAAATAACTAAAATTAAAATTAAGAAAATACTACACAAAAATTAATAATGCTTCAGCAACGAAATTCATACAGTCTTATATTATACCCACGAAATATAATAGAAACTAAAATTTATATGAACAGAATAATAAAGTCAAAATAATAATCATCAATGTTTATTTATTTTTATATTTTTTGTCACCCGTGAAGTCATGATAAGCCTTTACTTACAGGTAACAATTACTTTCGAACAAATATATTAGGTAGTTTTTTAAAACTATCCAAGAATCAAAATTTATATAATTCATTTTTTCTATTATATATTATGAGGTTATGATAAAAAATAATGTCTTTTTTAAGGCACGGTTCTCGTAAATTAATAGTGGTTGAAATACTTCACTTAATAAATTCTATAATATTATGATTACTGAATTAAAAAAATAAAATTAACATAAAAAATCTAATAACAATAGAAAATACTTCCATCTAAGAAATTTAATAATTCTATAACATCTTTTTCTAAGTGTCATGTCTCTTCAAAATGTGAGCAATCATGGTTCCACATGTTCTTTCGTCTCTCAGGTTTATCGTATCTCTCCTAAAGTCTTTTATGTTACCCATTTACATGTTCTTGTTAGGTAAGTTACTTGCTGTTTTCCTCTCTTCATACTATATTCGATATTTACTGTCGGTATCAGATTCTCCAAGCCTCCTTTCCTCATTATGTGTTTACGAAAATTCACTTTTTATGTTTTTATTGCTCTCAGTAATATACCTTTGTTTCCATTTTCTTTAAAACTTCTGTGTAATTGGCTTGTTCACTGTATGGAATTCACAGAATTCTTCTCTATAAGCACATCTTTTATGCTTCAATTCTCTTCTCATCTATGAGGATATTGTCTTTCATTGCCATAGTGGAGACAAAATATTACATAACACTCGTCTTTTAGTTGTTTTGTTTTTGTTTTTTGCTTTTTTCTTTTTTGTTTCTATAGAAATGTTCTTGTTTCTTAATTAGTCAGTTATGTGCCATACCTT
The DNA here is from genome assembly GCA_037127315.1 of Ascarosepion bandense. Classification (NCBI taxonomy): domain Eukaryota; kingdom Metazoa; phylum Mollusca; class Cephalopoda; order Sepiida; family Sepiidae; genus Ascarosepion; species Ascarosepion bandense. The sequence goes on along the minus strand of JBBBDQ010002445.1, from coordinate 486,162 downwards.
ATACACGCTTTGGGCGATCATGTCTCCAAAGAAACATGACTGACTGGGCAAAAGATTATGCCGCAGTAGGTTGCCATTGCTTTCTGCGGTAAACTGGTTGCCAGCCAAGGCTAAAGAAACCCAATCTGCCCTATCATTTAATCTATAACTGGAGGGAAGAGACGGATTAATACCTTTCCGAAGGTCATTTGTGCGTAAGTGAATGCAACGAATTCAACTGGAATTCGAACTCGGAACCCCGATTTATAGTTTCGAGTCGATATCCACTGCACCACAAGATACATCCTGCACCACAACGCACATTACTTTGCATAAATGTTGAAAAGTTATCTCAACACGTCTTCAGATCTTTGTGTCCCCTTTTCTGCCATCTGTTATAAAACTTCCCAGATATTTTTTTTTTTTGCTTGATTTTGGTGTCTCCAATTCCTAGTTTGCATATTGGGCTGTTCCTTTTTACTAATAATCATATATTCTGCTTTCTGAAAATTGTTGTTTATTACTTTTTTTTTTTTTGCTTTCCTTTAGTGCTTTATGTAGGTGTTCTTGCGGTTTCTTTTCTGTGTCTGCTATCATCACTGTGTCATCTGCATATCTTGTGTAAATAAGAGTGCAGACGCCAATAATAGATCTTGATATGATTTCCGGTTCTTTTAGAATTTCCTGACTCTAAACCCCTGTGAGGTAGCACATACTTGTCTTACCACCTTTTTCTATTATTTTTCTATCCGTATACAGGCGATGTGGCCCCAGTACAAGTTCTGAATTGTTTTAATATTTTCTTCAAATTAATTAATCTTACCATGCAACCCAAACAGTTATTTTTGTTGTACTTAACAATATTTTGCAAAATCTAAAAACATAGTCTTTTTTTTCTTTTTTCAAAATCGGTACAACCCAATGCAAGACAATAAAGCCGCTAGGACACGAGGGGTTACTGAGTGTGAAAGGATTAGAAATAAAAACATTAATAATGAGCGAGAAGAATAAAGAGTAATCAGGGAAGTAGACAGCGATTGGCATTGCATTTAAATTTTTGAAGATGAAAGTTGGTTTAGCATGAAGCCGGAAAGGAATTCAACAAGCGAGAAGTGCCAGAAAAGAAACTATTAACATAGACGTTACGGTTACATCTAGCCGGCTCAACATTAAATTGATGGGA
>JBBBDQ010002445.1:405000-480000 GCA_037127315.1 Ascarosepion bandense | reverse complement strand
TTTCAGCGAATTCTTAGTACTACCTACATAGATCGTTATATTACTAGGATTTTACGTAGAAGAAATAGTACATAGACAAACTACGGATTCCGTAAGTCACTTGTTTTCCAAAGGTCACTCTATAGGGTTTCTACAATTACATTCATTACATTTATTACTGTCTTAAATATTGATTTCAGTTTTTAGCTGAATTTTATTTTCAATTATGTTGAAACTTGTATTAAAACATTATTATTATGATGTTTTATAATTTTTCCAGATTATCTGTACAACTATAATTTAGTATTTTTATTGAAAATCCTGCTTAATGAATTATTATTCTGAAAATGTTTTTTAATCAAACCGAGTAATTTTTGCCTAATTTTAACCAAATGGTTAGCAGTAAATTAGGCAAAACTCTATCTTCGCCCATACATATCAAGCCCTTAAATAACAAGCGTATTGTTTTATACATTCACATGTAAATCATTTTCACAACAATGAGTCAACATTGCCTGATGACGAGGCAAAATCTCGAAACAGAAATTTCCGTGTCGCAATGTAAATCAAATTAATTTTAAATAAAATCTATATATATATATATATATATATATATATATATATATATACTGATATATATAAATTATATCAATATATGCATATTATATATATATATATATATATATATATATATGGAGAGGTCTGCCATTACGCTCTCATATGTATATATTTATATAGATATTGATGAAAAATTGTTCTTTCACTGTCAAAATGAAATGTACAATTTTGTAGAATGTGTGTGTATGTGTGTGTGTGTATGTGTATGTGTGTATGTGTGTGTGAGTGAGAGAGAGTGAGTGTATGTGTGTGCTCATGGCTGCCAGTTAATTTTTCAAAATATATAAAACACTACCTCAAATAGGGGTCAGACATTAATAAAGTGCTCAATATTAAAAAAGGGTCGAAACAAAATGAATTTTAATATCTATCTATCTATCTATCTATCTATCTATCTATATCTGTCTGTCTGTTTGTCTGTCTGTCTGTCTGTCTGTCTGTCTGTCTGTCTGTCTGTCTGTTTTTTAATGCATTAGGGAAAGTTACTTATCAGGTTAATTGAATCAAAATTTTCATGTTGAAATCTCAAATCTGTGGCTTACAATGCAAACTTCGTGAGCCGTCTCACCAAAGTCTCTTGAACTGTTCTTAAGTCATTAAATGTATAGATAGATAGATAGATAGATAGATAGATAGATATTAACAGACTGAGATAGATAGATAGATAGATAGATAGATAGATAGATAGATAGATAGATAGATAGATAGATAGATAGATAGAACAGACTGAGATAGATAGATAGATAGATAGATAGATAGATAGATAGATAGATAGATAGATAGATATGACTGAGACTGAGATAGATAGATAGATAGATAGATAGATAGATAGATAGATAGATATGAACAGACTGATATAGATAGATAGATAGATAGATAGATAGATAGATAGATAGATAGATAGATAGATAGATAGATAGATAAGCAGACTGGCAAAGATAGATAGATAGATAGATAGATAGATAGATAGATAGATAGATAGATAGATAGATAGATGAACAGACTGATATAGATAGATAGATAGATAGATAGATAGATAGATAGATAGATAGATAGATAGATATGAACAGACTGATATAGATAGATAGATAGATAGATAGATAGATAGATAGATAGATAGATAGATAGATAGATAGATAGATAGATAGATAGATATGCCAGATATGGATAGATAGATAGATAGATAGATAGATAGATAGATAGATAGATAGATAGATAGATAGATAGATATGAACAGACTGATATAGATAGATAGATAGATAGATAGATAGATAGATAGATAGATAGATAGATAGATAGATAGATACCAGCAGACTAAAGATAGATAGATAGATAGATAGATAGATAGATAGATAGATAGATAGATAGATAGATAGATAGATAGATAGCAAAAATATAACGATTCTGTTCTCTTCTTTATGCCATTAAGTACAGGGTAGTCTTATCCCAGACGAGCTGCTACACACAACTAGATCACCTTGTCCACTCTGCTGTTGAATCTATAGCTTGGAAAGATAGATTCATGCCTTTTCCGAAAGTTTGAGTGCAAAAATCTATGCAACAAACTAAGCTGGGATTTGATCTCGGATTTTTTATTTAATATTCGCAATTGATGACTATCAATTTATTCGTATATAATAAATAAATATGTGTCTATGTGTATGTGTGTGTGCATTATTTATGCGTATATGCTGTTAATTTTTAATTTGATTACATCATTGAAAAACCTCTTTTGCTTACATTTCATGTACATGCACACACGTATATATATATATATATATATATATATATATATATATATATATATATATATATAGTCGAAAGAAATGAAAATGAAGTCCTATCAACTGAAGACAAAATAAAACACACAATACAACTGAAGGTTCAAAAAATAAGACGCTATGAGAAAAGATCAAAATTCTACAGACAGAACAAGATCTTTCAAATTGATGCAAAGAAATTTTACAGGGAAATAGGTAAAAAAAGAATTGAAGTGACAGTCCCCCCAAAATGGAAGAAGATATACAGTTCTGGAAGAAAATATGGGCTTGCCCTAAAGAAGTAGATTGGATTGCACAAGGGATAGAACGCGTCAAAAATAAACCAGAACAGACATGGACTGGAATTATAGACGAGGATGTCAAATTTGCACTAAAAAAAAGTACACAATTTGAAATTTCTAGGTATAGATAAAATTACTAACTTTTGGCTGTATTATTTAAATACAGCTCATAAAAAATAGCCAAAGAACTTCAAGAAATGGTTGACAATCCCACTAAAGTTCCTGCATGGATGACCAAAGGAATTACATTTCTTCTACCCAAGAATAGTGACACAAACAAGTCGAAAAAATACAGATAAATTACATGCCTTCCGACAACATATAAACTATTAACATCTATTTTAACAAAACAGACATATTTATTCTTAGAAAGAAATGACATGATACCGCTTGAACAAAAAGGGTGCAAACATGGGTGTTACGGATGTAAAGACCAATTGATTATTAACAGAATGATCCTGGAAAACTACTACAGTACAAAAAAAACCTTATTACTGCCTGGATAGATTATCGTAAGGCATTCGATAGTGTGCCACATTCCTGGATTTTAAAGACTTTAAATATATACAAGATATCACCAGTCATCATCAATTTCTTCAAACAATGCATGTCGATATGGAAAACAACCCTTTACCTCAAACATATAAATGGAACCTATAAGTCTGATGAAATAAACATCAAAAGAGGTATATTTCAAGGTGATTCTTTGTCTTCCTTACCATTCTGCATATCATTAATAGCACTAATCAGTCAACTTAACAGGACAATATATGGTTATAAAATAGCTCAAAAGAAAATAAGCCATCTATTTTACATGCATGACTTAAAATTGTATGCGAAGAATGATAATGAGCTGGAAGGTCTTCTGCAAACTGTAAAATGCTTCGGCGAAGACATTGGAATGAAATTCAATTTGAATAAATGTGCTAAAGCTTCAGTTTTACGTGGATCACTACAACAAACATCCTCAATTAGGTCAGACCCTGCTTTAACAATTAAAGAATTAAAGCCAGAAGAAGCTTATAAATACCCAGGTGTAAATGAGAGTGAGAATATTCACCATAAAAAATGAAAGGAATAGTACGTAAAGAGTACTATAGAAGGCTACGACTGATATTAAAGACTGAATTGAATTCTCAGAACAGAATTATGACCATTAATAGCCTTGCAATCCCAGTTGTCCAATATAGCTTTAACATCTTAAACTGGACTCTAAACGACATCAGGCGAATGGATGCTAAAACAAGAAAGCTTCTTTCTAAACATAAGATGCATCATCCAAAGGCTGGTGTAGACCATCTATACATACCCCGTAAAGAAAATGGAAGAAGTCTTATTCAGCTAGAATTGTCATACAAGACAACAACTATTGGCTTACTAACATACATAGACAACAAAGGACAGGATGATACAATTAGTAAGTCAACATGAAGAAAGAAAGAAAAAATATTCAATAATAAAAGAAGGCAGTAAATACAAACAAGATTTACAGTTAGTAGATTCTGTAGAAAAGCAAAACAGAAGCCAAGAACCAACTATTGCGGCAAAAATATGAAAATGAAAGCCAAAGATAAAGCTCTTGAACAGATGAAACAACGCTGGCAAGACAAACCTCTGCATGGCCAATATCCAGAACGTGCCAATAAATCCAGTGTTGATAAAGTTAATACTCATCGATGGTTACATGCATCTGGATTAAAGTCTGAAACTGAAGGCTTTATTATTTTTACTAGAAGCTTTCATCCAAATATTATACATAATAATATGGATCCAAAATGCAGGTTCTGGGATAAACACCAAAAAACAATAGACCATCTAATCTCAGGTTGTTCTGTGCTTGCCCCAAATGAATATAAAAATCACCACGATAGAGTGGGGCAATATTACATTGGACAATGTGCAAACATTATGGAAAATCTGTAAACAAACACTGGTATGAACATCACCCAGCACCGGTCACAGAAATAGAAGATGTCACCATTCTATGGGATTGCACCATCTACACAGACAGAAAAATTGAAGCAAATTGGCCGGACGTTATTGTTAAAAACCAGAAAGAGAAAACTTGTCTATTAATTGATATGGCTTGTCGAGCGGATTGTAACATAGCAACCAAAGAATTCGAAAAACTGTCAAAATATAAAAACCTGGAAACTGAAATAGAAAAAATGTGGAAATTGAAACCCAGAATCGTGCCAGTGATAGTAGGTGCACTTGGAATGATAAAAAATGGAACAAAACAACACATTGAAAGATTCCCTGAAAATCCCAGTTTAAAAGTTATACAAAAAATTGTCTTATTAATTACAGCCCACACACCAAGGAGAACTTTGTCTATGTAACGCTAGGGAAGTTAAAGGAGATAGAAAAGACATGAACTGGAGCCATATCAACACATCATGACCTGCCTTAGGTCTTCCCGCAGACTTGGTTGGTACTGCGACCCTAGCAGAAATCGAAATATGATGAAAAATGACACAATAATAATAATATTCCTATCAAATTACAGAATAGATCACTGATTGAATTACATATGTATTATAAAAAGAGTTGGAATAGATAAAAAAAAAAATTATAGAGTAATACCATGTTCGTCCATTATATATAATTTAATAACGTCAGTACTAACTGACTGCCCTTACTATTTTTTCGACAAAAACAATATACTTCCACTGGAACAGAAAAGAATGCTTAAGAGGTCCATGTGGTTGAAAAGATCAACTACTAATAGATAAAATGATCCTGGAAAATTACAGAAAAATGTTAGAAATCACAACATAGTTTGAATAAATTGCTGTAAAGATTTTCATAATGTTACCATTTTATAGTGTACCTCTATCTTGGAGTCTTAAAACTGTAGAAAATGACACAGAAAATGTTTGTTTTTCTGGGTGTTATAAAATTGATGTCATTAGTGTTAGAGGTGAAAAGGTTAACATTTCATTGACCAAGTGTAAGGAAAGCATGTCAACGGCAAAATCAAAATACATACCCTCATAACTGTATATATATATATATATATATATATATATATATATGTGTGTGTGTGTGTGTGTGTGTGTGTGTGTGTGTGTGTGTGTGTATAAATTAAAAAAGGATTAATTCAATAACACGTATGCATTTATATGTATATATACACGCATAAACACCAACCTATATACACACAGGAACATAAACATGCAAACAAACCTCGTACATACACCCATAAATCTACACCCTTTAACACTCATATAAATAATTATGCACATCTACAGGTTTATATATCAAATATAAGATTAAATCAACCCAATTCCCTCAACAAGTATTAAACATTAAAATCAATTGAACCCTATTTTTTCTAAAATAATCAACACAAAATATGGAAACAATTATCAAGTCAATCCCTTCGGATATCAGGAACTTCACGTGAATAAAATTACCAGCATCTATAGACTTGACAAGGATCATTATATCTTTTCCACAATTAATCAATATGCAAATTTTCTTTTTGCAAAAACAATAATATTGAAAACAGAATGGGAAAAATCCCCTTGAAAAATGCTTATTTACTTTTGAAAGATCATGAACCCAACTTCGATAACAGATTGCAAACTAAATTAATCAACCCAATCAAAACTCAGCCAGAAATTATTTCTAAAAATATGATTAAAAATAATTGACAATATACAAAAGTCATTTTAACAATCTGTGGAATGATTCTCCGATGCTATAAAATGGCTTCATTATATTAAAACAAAGAAGAAGCCACCTTTGTTCAATTTGATATAATATATGTCTACCCATCCATACATAAAATCTGTTATAGAGAGAATTTTACTCAAAACTATCTAAAAACTACTGAAGATAAATCCAAGCCTCTAGAAGGATATTATTAAACAATAATGATTTCGCTTAGATGAAAAACAAACCATTCCGATAAAGTCGAAGTCCCTATGGGCCCATTTGACACCGCTTAAATTGTAGACTTAGTAGGCATATACATGTTAAACATCCTTAGTAGGTTTCTTGACGCTAAAAGCATTGGTCTATATAAGGATGACGGGCTTATTATCATTCCTAATAATAATGGTCCACTATCGTCTCTTTTACAAAGATAATTTAAGGCTTTCAAATTCTTTGGGCTTAAAATAGAGATTCCATCTAACTCTAAAATAGTTAATTTTTTAGATATTACTTTAAACCATTCAAAAACACATTTAAACTCTATTACAAAGAAAATGAATATTCAATCTATATTAATGTTAATCCCCCAAACACTTAAACAATTTTCTGTCCCTGTAAATACCATAATCAACAAATTATCCTTCAATAATAAAATCTTTGATGAAAACAAAACTCCTCATAATGACGCCCTCAAAAAACGCAGTTTTAAACAAAAATTAGTTTGCGTAGAATTTTCGAAAGAAACTAAATTATATAAAACTAACATAGAAAAAGAACAGTTATATGGTTCAACCCCTTTCTGCCAACTACCCAATATAAATATGATCGATATTTTCTGAAATTGATTGGCAAGTAACTTAACGAAAATAACCAGCTGATTTTTTTAAAAAAACTTAAAAATTTGCTATTCTTTCATTAGTAACATCTTAATCTTATTAATTCGCACAGTAAAAAAATACTAGACAGATTTCATAATAAGCAATTAGATAACAAACCCTCGTTCAGTTGTAGGATCAAAGATAACTAACCAATTAGAAATATGCAAATCTGAAAAAGTTATGTGCGAAGCAACAATTTTTCCTCAAGGAAATGAAAATAATAAAAACCGTATATACCAGTATTTCCGCCGCATCCTGAAAGCAGAAATTATACAATCATAAGCACTTTTTCTCTGGACCACATCTCAAATACTAAACCGCTCTTTCTTTATATTTATAGAAATTAAACAACAATAACTTATCCCCACAGATTGAATGAAAGATTGCAGGAAAATCTCAAAACTCCAATAGTTTCAGAAATAGATGTAATTTATACTTAGATAAAAAAATTAAAATAATAAAATATTTAAAAACTAAACTAGCTATTAAACCAGGGGGATTGAATCATTTTTAAATGTCGTCATAAAAATAAATTTAAATTACCTTTTAAATATGATTTTAATTAACCCCATCCAAATTCACCTTCAAACTTACTATCATTCTGTGTTGAATATTTTTATAAAAATTAGGCTTAAATTTATTTTCATGCTTATTACTTGTTTAGAGAAGTGGGGTTGATTTTTTTTTATTTGACCTATAAGCCTGTATATTTGTCTAATTATTTTATACGTGTGTATAAGAGTGGAGATTTGTGTGTGCAAGTATGAGGTTTATTTGTAAGTTTGAGCACATGTGTGTACACGAGTTTGCGTATATATGTGTGCATATGTTTTTGTATGTGTGTGTATGTGTACATAGATGCATATATATATATATATATGTACATAGATGCATACACACACACACACACACACACACACACACACACATATATATATATATATATATATATACTCATCAACTTACATAAAAATCAGTACTAAACTGGAAATTCACAAAATGCACACATCTTCTCCACACACATAAATGATATGTACCTCCAAACCCAAAAGCTTCTAAAAATAATAGAAGCTACCACATATATAAATATATATATATTGTTAAATATAAGAGAAAAACGAATGTCTATGATGTTTAATCATGAGCCGTTCTCAACATCGTATTTTGGCTTTAATTTCAGTTGAAAATAAAGACAAAAATTCTCCAGCATTTAGATAATTTCTTATTAAGTAGGTACTAAGCTTTCACTTCACATGAGCCATCTTCAGAGAGGTTACAAGGACGTTAACATAAAAGCATCCACCATCAGCGACGATTTTATCTTTTGTTGACATAAAACTTTGCTTAGCAACAACGACAATAATTACCAAAAATAGCAAACGCAGTTCGTAAATTTGTAATGCGATTCTATGACGTCACACCGCATGAGATCTCGATATTATAACAGAACCATATATTTAAATGCAATGTAATGTGTTATGACCAGATTTAAACGTAATTTTATTAAGTGTGGGTTGTTTGGATTTAATGTAGATGTCCTCCAATATCTGAATCTTCTTTTTATGGTGTATGAGTGAGGATTATTTTATTGTTGACTAAAATATGTCTGATATTACCTACATGGTTATGTTTTTCTGAGAAATGCTTTCGTATTGAGCTCTTTATTGTTAAGATTTTCGTCTTGGGACTTTTTTCTTTTTCACGAATACTTGACTTCTTGTTCATGTATTGTATTTGTTTCTTTTTTTCTTCCCTTCTTTTCCCTCTGGGTTAGTTCCTGGTGGGTTTCCAGACGTTCTTAGTTGTAGTTTAATTATTGATAATCTTGACAGAATTAGTTTTGTCGATATTGGTATTATAACTATAATTAATATTAATATTAATAGATAGATAGATAGATAGATAGATAGATAGATAGATAGATAGATATGAACAGACTGAGATAGATAGATAGATAGATTGATAGATAGATAGATAGATAGATAGATAGATAGATAGATAGATAGATAGATATCGATATCGATATAACGATAGAGCGAGAAAGAGAATATTGGATCCAATACCGTATGGTTGTTGATAGTTTCACGCTTCAATGCTATTTTAAGTCTAAAATAGAAATCGTTTTGAAGAATGGATGTAACAGTTAGCATGCAAAGTTCATTCTTAAATCCACAGTATATATCTAAAAACTATTAGAGAAAAAAATTTTTCGATTTATTAAGTGAAAATTCTAATTAATATGCAAACAAAAATTTTGACTAACCGAATATAAAGGCACTCTTTATTTTAAATATAGCAAACATTAAACTTCATGTAATATAGTTTATTTTCTTGCCATTGTCGCTCGTAGAACTCTCTTCCGAATCTATGCCTTCCATTCAACTTTAATCTCTAGAAATTTAAATAAAAAGTTTTTGTCAATTAGTATCTAATCTTCTCCTGATTATCCTTCTTAGAATTGTCTCTGTTTTGTGGTGAAGTGGATATCGGCTCGGAATAAGAAATCGGTGAGCCAAGTTCGAATTCCAGTAGAATTCATTGCATTCACTTACGAAAAAAGGTATTTATCCGTCTCTTCCCTCCAGTTATGGGTTACATAATAGGACAGATCGTGTTGTATTGACTTGGCTAGCAAACCAGTCTACCGCAGAAAGCAATGGCAACCTACTGCATGATAAACTTCTGCCCAGTCAGTCATGTCTTTTTCAAGACATGATCGCCCAATCGATGGCATTTTACTGACTCTGTTTATAATTTATTCACATACAGTAACCACTTGTATTTTAGTGGCTTTACTGCTTTGCATTGGGTGAAACCGATTAAAATTACTTTATACATATATCATGTAGCTTATAAATTGTTTCAAACTCTTCAATCAGATATTAAAAAATATTAAACTAATCATGATTTCTAGCAGAATATTTGTGTTCATATGATTCATAGTTATTTAATATTAAAAGAAAATGTTTGTTGCTTTTTTACAGAAATATTAACAATATTAACAAACATTTGATTTGTTTACTTTTTAAATCGTTTAACAAACTGTCTTTAATGTGAGACATTCTTTGTAAGATTTGCGATTTGAAAGTAGTGGGAATGGTGAGAAAGAACATGCAAGGCTCTTTTTCTTTTTTTTCTTCTTCTTTTTCTTTTTCTTTCGTTGATTTGTTTGGTAAGTTTCTTTGATATCAATCAGCAAAGCAAAGATATCGATCAGTGATATAGCTGCTATTAAAAGGTTGAGTATCTCACTTAATATACAATATTTTCTTAAATCTGTGTTGAGTTTTCCGTTTCACATCAAAAATGATAAATGATTTTTACTGAACAATATTTTCTGATCAGCACAAATATCAGCTCATACATATATGATTGCTGTCGACTCGTTGAAAAAAGCATGACCATCACTGGTTTAATCAGTATACTTGCTTCTCAAGTGACTTGAAATGCAAATTGCTGACGTTTCAAAATAACTTGTTTCGTATATTGTGTGATCTGTTTTGTAAATTCTGCTTATTAGTGGGTTTCATGTGACAAATAAGTGTTTCTTTTTCTTTTTTTACAGTGATATTAACTCAGTACAAGATCCGAGAGTCACTCGAGGTAGGTGCTTATACAGTAAGAAAGCCAAAGTTTTTGCGGATATGTATGGAATAAATTAATGTGTGCTTTGGTGCAGTGGATATCGACTCGGAACGAAAAATCAAGGTACCGAGTTCAAGTTCTAGTTGAATTCCTTGCATTCACTTACGCACAAATACCCTTGGTAAAGGTATTAAACCGTCTCTTCCCTCCAGATATGGGTTAAATTGTAAGACAGACTGGGTTCTCTCAGACTGGGTTCTCTAGCCTTGGCTGGCAACCAGTCTACCGCAGAAAGCAATGGCAACCTACTCCGGGATAATATTCTGCCAGTAAGTCATGTCGCTTTCAAGACATGATCGTCCAAAGCGTGTATCACGTATAGCACTTAACTGTATGAAATAAATTAATTAATCATAAGCTTAAACAGGTTAGGCTTGCAGTAGGGGGAAAGAAATTTGTTAAGAACAGGTTTCACAAGCAAGACATTCATGAAAAGAATCTACTTGAGAGGAAATAACATCTCACCAAAGAAATACGTCTGGAATGTTCGTGATGTGGTACAATGTGCTTGTTATGGCAGTCCTTAGACCTGGAGCTTAGAACTGGTGAAACTATGGAGTGTAGTTCACCTGAACACTCTCCATGAAAATAACGACAGAAGAGCGAAAGACTTGCGATGACTTCTATGTGAGAAAGAGGTCTTAGGATGGAAATTATTCATCACCCACAAGGACTCGAAAGTGGAAAGGGAAGACCGGTATACGCTACATGTTAATTTATTACCAGTGTAATCGTAATTTGTCAAATGTCAACCAATATTTCCTTTTTGTGACTATGTCAGTATCAGAGATCCTTCTATGTACCGTGTCCTTTCGGAACGTAGGCGATCATGTATTTCCACATCTCCCTACTCTTTGTAGCTCCTAATGCCATTTCTTTTGTTACCCTCCCAAAATCCTGCTTCTCCATCCATTTGCTCAAGTCTATCGAGTATTTCACGCGTTGCTTTCCTCTGTCCATCCTTCCTTCTATCCGTCCCGTGAGTATCAGATTCTCCAAGCTCTCCTTCCTCATTACGTGGCCCAGAAACTTCAGTGGTTTTTTCCTGATGTTAAGTACAAGTTACCTTTTCATTTCCGTTCTCTCCAAAACCTCGTCTTTGCTCACATATTCAGTCTATAGTATCCTCAGCATCTTTCTCTCAAGCCACATTTCGGTTACTTCAAGTTTTCTCTTCATCTTTGATGAGATTGTCCAGCATTCGCTATCAAATTGAAGGAAATATATCACATAACAATCCAGTACTCCTTTCTTTGTTTCCAAAGTCTCTTAATACTCTGCTTAGTTTTTGGAATGCATCCTTAGTCCTGGACATAACAGTAAACTGCATCCGGCACCAAGGCCTCTGATTGGGAGGTTGTGAGGAGCATGGAACCACCTCTTAATTGCCGTTGTTCCCAGATCCACTAGAAGTTTTAGGGTCCCAGCTATGGGCAAATAGTTAACCCCCCACCCAAAACTGGGATCAAAACACTATGAAAACATAACAATACACTTTCATAAAAAAAATATACATTTTTGAAAAAAAATATTACCAGCAAATCATTTTTTAACAAAAAATTATTACCATAACATATTTTTGAAGGAAAAAATTTTTCTCAGCAAAACATTTTTTAACACAAAACTAAAAGACGTTTTTCAGTTTTCTAAAATAAAAAAAAAGAGTAAAAACTAAAAAAATTAATTAATATCTGACTAAACCAAACTTCTCTCTATAACCGAACATTAAATACCTTAAAACCCCACCTTTTTGGCATTAAATAACCCACAGAAGTTGATATACCGTAGGTTAGTGAGGGTTCTCATCTCTTCTTCCTGCCTTCAAATGAATGTCAAATTTTCCAAGCTTTCTTGTTTTATTAAGTGTACTAGAACTTTCAACTTCCTTCTTTAGGATGTTTACAGAGGACATAACCTCATTCAGTAGCGACTCTTCATACATGCAAAACATACTTACTGAGTAGCCGATACTAAAAATATTCAAAACTATTTGATAATATTCACAGAAAGACTCGTATATAGGTATAGATATTTAGTAAGTTCAGTCTTTATTGTTACTATAAGCTCTTTTTTTAGACACATGTTTGAATAAGCATCCCTATTTATTTATAAACACTTTCTGGGTATGAATTTCAATGCCTCCAAAACGAAGCTACTACCAATTAACCACCATAGACAATCGCGCCTACCTCCCATTAGCATAGAACAGGCTTGTCTCCCTGAGAGTAAAACACTACACCTCCTTGGCCTTACACTCTTGGCGGACCTCAAATGGAATGACTATATCGAATCCATTGCTAAGTCCGAATTCCCTTCCACATGCCTGCTTCCCCGAGAGCTACAATCTCTAGGAGTTTAAATGTAAAGTCAATAAACACCTGCTAACACACTAACTTGCATCTATTCTCTCAAACACTCTCACCATCTAACCAACCCTCATTCTCGGTACCCTTACCCGTCTATCACCCTCCTTCTGACATTTCCTATATCTAACCATTGTTTCCCATCACTTTCCCGACCCTATGTAACCCCCTGCGCTATAGTGGCAGTTGAATGCCTTGCTCGGGGTGAAACGATTAAAAAAAAATGACAATAAACTAAATCTGTCAGCAAGGCCACTGATTCAGAGACAGGATGTTTTGTGACGCGTGAAACCTGTTGTTCCCACGTTCACCACGACTTGGGCTGGGAGCACCTGTTAGAGATCCAGCTATATGCAAATTGTGAATCTCAGAACGAAAAACTCTATGAAAGTATTAAATACATTTTATAGTAAACTTATCAGAAATCCATTTTTCATATAAAACAAATAATCAACAATACCTATTTATAGTAAAATAATGAGCAAGGGTATGTGCGTTGTGATGCTGTGGATATTGACTCGTAACGACAAATCGGGGTGCTGAGTTCGAATTCCAGTTGAATTCATTGCATTTACTTACGCACAAATACCCTTGAGAAAGGTATTAAACCGTCACTTACATCCAGTTATGGGTTAAATAATAGGACAGATTGGGTTCTTTAGCCTTGGCTGGCAACCAGTCTACCGCAGAAAGAATTGGCAACCTACTGCGAAATAATCTTAGCTAAGTCAGTCATGTCTCTTTCGAGACATGCTCACCCAAGCGTGTATCACGTAAGGCACTTAATTGACTGTATGAGCAATAAATATTTAAAGCCAAATGATCTACAGTACAATTTTATAGCAGAATAATTAACAATACATTTTATTTTTAGTTGAAGCCGTAAAACTGTGTTCAAAATACTTGCATTTCGGCATTATGAAACAAAGGGATTAAAAAAGAGATTAAATACCTAGAGGATGAATTTGTCTATATTTCTGAGATGAGGCAGTATTTACACTATTTACATTATTCAAACTATTGTCTTCTTCTTTGCTGCCATTTGTACGACGTTTCGGCCGTTGTACACTTCGGTCTTCTTCTGGAATTTCGAACCAAACCATTAATTACAATCATTAATTATTATATCATTCTCATTCCTTGTGAGAAGCCTCTTTTAGTAGTCATGAGTTATCGCCTAAGTTACTGGTTCACCACTGCTGTCGCCTGGTATTGAACTCACAACACTTTGGGTCATATCACTGGACCTAACTAACGTCTATATCTACTGGGCCATGTGTCCTTAAGGACAACCAAGATGAGGACAACAGTCCGATTAATGTAAATCATCTAGAGTTTAAAATCAATCAATCTGCAAATCAATAAAACAACCAACTTAAATAAACTCTTTCATGACATTAACCCATATAGTATCCAACAAACTCGTATAGAAATCAAACTGTATTAAAAAGATAAAACTACATAAAATATACATCTCACCGCCTCTAGTAATTACGACCAAACAAATATGTATACGCATAAAAGCTGGCTATCAGCTAACATGTATACAACTGTGAAATTAAAATAACATATAAACTCTATTACTTCAAAACTCCAAAGTTAATTAAATTTCGACATTACATGACCCATGATCAGTTGATATACGACTACACAAACAAACAATCAACCAATAAGTATCAATATGTTCTAATTGTGCTTATTGTTTTAATTTTCTTTAAAGGTTTCTCGTTGGTCACATAATCCGTCCATCATATCCATTCACCTGTAGAACCACAGTTCTGTTATTTCAGGTTTACTTTTCATCAATGAGGAAATTCACTGTCATATAAGAGGACTGACATTACATATCAGTTTAGAACATTACTGTTTCTTATTTGGACGTATCGTTTTCTACTCCATATTCGTTACATTGTTAGGTGATATATTTTTATGTAAAAGATAAAACGGCCGTCTACTCAAATACAAATATGCACTGAAATAACGTTTAAATCTGTCGGGTTAATATATATATATATATATATATATATATATATATATATAAATTTATTAATCCGAAATATTTTTAACTTATTATATGTATAAATTATTAAATTAACATATATATATAAATCAATATATATATTGATTGATTAATTACTTAGTTTTTGGTTATACTAAAATTAGACCAGTGCACATTTTTACTAAAAAGTCTTCAATACGATTAAATTGTAGAACTTTTGATTATTTTCCATTTGTAAACGAGTTATAAGCGACCTAGGTCTCTACAATGAGTGGTGTCTACAGGCGATTTTCAGTAACTGATTCTACCGTTTCTTCTTCTTTTTTTTTAAAGAACGTTCACGTAAATGGAATTTTGTTTTATGACGCTCACGTGACAGGCAATTGTTAAACACGCAATTTTTAAACTTGCAAGAACTTATAACGTTTTCATCAATGGTTGTATGAACTTAATAGGTATTTTTAATATGGTTACACTTAGACATAATTTCCGTTCTTTCATTCAATAGTTCATTTTTCTTTGGGAATAACGTAATCACTAATTTCTCTCTCTCTCTCTCTCTCTCTCTCTCTCTCTCTCTCTCTCTCTGTATATATATATATATATATATATATATATATATATAACGCTTAAAGGGTTAAAAATCTGCCGGTTTAACAAATTAGTATATATATATATATATATATATATATATTATGCTCTCATTACGATTGAGCTCTCTAGAGAAGAAAATTTTAAAAACAGTTCCCATTTCGGCTATAATGCGTGACTCTTGAGTTTCGATCCCGGCCAGAAGCAAGTGGATATGTCTAGCCACACTGATGAGCTGTGATACCGCGAAACGGGCTTGTATGTGGATGACTAATATATATATATATATGCTAATTTGTTAAACCGACAGACTTTTAACCCTTTAAACGTTATATATATATATATATAACGTTTAATAATATATATATATTTAGTAATATATATATGAGATGTTTTAATTTAATATATACACACTGTTGAATAGTGAGTTCAACCCTTACTGAGTACCGCATATGCTTGACCTTGTACTAACTATAAACAAACTGCTAAACTATAATCAAATGAATGAAATTTGTTACATTTGATTGGATGTATTTAATTAAGTGCATCTGATATCACATCATTATACAATCTACTTGAAAACTAGACACTTGACCAACTAACGAGCGCGGGAAGATATTTTTCTTAATCCTCGGTCAATAGATCTCCCTCAGTGACTTTTTGAAATTCTTCACTGTTCATCATGAAATATATCGGAACTGCGAAGAAAGCTAATAAAAAAAACAGTAAAAATATGTATGAAGTCAGTTGTGCCATACGTGATACACGCTTTGAGCAATCATGTCTCGAAAGAGACATGACTGACTGGGCAGAAGATTATCCCGCTGTAGGTTGCCATTGCTTTCTGCGGTAGACTGGTTGCCAGCCAAGGCTATAAACCTCAACCTATTTTATTATTTAACCCATAACTGGAGGGAAGAGACGGATTAATACCTTTCGCAAAGGTATTTGTGCGTAAGTGAATGCAACCTATTCAACTGGAATTCGAACTCGGTTCCCCGATTTGTCGTTCGGAGTCGATATCCACTGCACGACGCACATTCGCGTACCACGACGCACATCCGTGTATGAAGTACTTCGATTTAACTCAGCGATGTTAGTAAAATTATCAATATATTTTTAAATGAAAACATACCGTGTGTTCTTCTCATTAAGATATTGATAATTTGCTTGTTATCATGTTTTATGATAAAAATAAATTAAATATAACTTCTTATTTATACATAAACCCAAAGATAATGACCAAAGAATCAAATATTTGATTAACACATTGTTTTATGTCCCAAAATAAATTATTTTAATATATTGCTTGATAAGTTGGATTCCTTCATATGCTCTAATCATGATCAATTTTTCAATTAGTGATTTTATTAATTTTCTTCCTGTCCAATTTTAACATCCTTTCTAGCCTTTGAGTCTGAGTGATCTTTTTTACTTGGAAATTGTTTCTGGTTTTCATATACATTCAGGTGCCATACGTGATACACGCTTTAGGCGATCATGACTCGAAAAAGACATGACTGACTAGGCAGAAGGTTATCATGCAGTAGATTGCCATTGCATTCTGTGGTAGACTGGTTGCCAACCAAGGCTACAGAACCCAATCTGTCCTATTATTTAACCCATAACTGGAGGGAAGAGACGGGTTAATACTTTTCCCTAGGGTATTTGTGCGTAAGTGAATGCAAGGAATTCAAATAGAATTCGAATTCGGCTCCCCGAGTTGTCGTTCCGAGTCGATATCCTCTGCACTACAACGCACAATGATTCTCATATACATTTCTTTTAATAATCGACCACACCTTTTCAAATGGATAAGAGTCACGAAAGACCGGATTCATTTCAGTATTTTGTATTTAATACTTTTTGCTTTTTTTTTTCAGCCACATTTGCATAATTTTAAATGACCAATGCCTTCGATTTCTTGATTGTGACTTTTAAAAGTTTTGAAAAAGAACAATATTCCTCTGGATTTATCGTGACATCGTTATCAACATTGAACTTACGTATAATTTTACGGACTAAAATACTAGCTCAAAATAGTTGAGTATTTCCCGGTAGGACTCATACTGCATACCAGGCATCATGTTCATCCAATATAGCTCTACATTTATCATTGAAATTACTATTGAGAAATCACTTTTCAGGTTTTTTAATCCAATATTTTTTTATACTTATTTTAAGTAGGTCTAAGGCAGGTCCTGGTCTCTTGTTATGGCTAAATTTCATTTGTTTTTCTATCTCCCATTGCATCACAAGCTCATCAAGACAATTTTTTGTGTATCTTTTACACTGGGGGTTTCAGAAATTTTTTCAACGTGTTAATTTGTTCCATTTTAATCATTCCAAGTGCACCTACTATCACTGGTACGATACGATTCAATTTCTACATTTTTTTCTATTTCGGTTTCCAGGTCTTTATATTTTAATAGTTTTTCAAATTTATTGGTTGCTATGTTACAATCCGCTGGATAACCCATTTCAAATATAAGGCAAGTTTTTTCTTAAGGTTTTTGAAAATTTTCTTCGGTTTATTTACTTCAATTTTCCTGTCTGTTTAGATGGTGGAATCCCATAGAAGGATGACACCTTCTATTTCTGTAACCGGTGCTGGATGACATTCATACCAGTGTTTGTTTGCACCTATCCATAGTGTTTGCACATTGTCCAGTGTAAATATTGCTCCACTCTATCGTGACGATTGTTATATTCATTTGGGGTAAGTACAGACACCCTGAGATCAGATCGTCAATTTTTTTTTTTGTATTTTTCGTAGAACCTGCATTTTGAATCCACATTATTATTATTATTATTATTATTATTATTATTATTATTATTATGTCATTTTTCATCATATTTGGATTTCTGCTTTGGTCTCACTACCAACCAAGTCTGCGGGGAAACCTAAGGCAGGTCGTGGCGTGTTGTTGTGGCCCCATTTCATGTTTTTCTATCTTCCCTATCATCCCTAGCGTTACATAGATAAATTTTTCCATAGTGTGTAGGCTGTACTTAATAAGACAATTTTTTGTATAACTTTTAAGCTGGGATTTCCAGGGAATCTTTCAATGTGGTGTTTTGTTCCATTTTTTATCATTCCAAGTGCACCTACTATCACTGGCACAACTCTTGTTTTCAATTTCCACAGTTTTCCTATTTAAGTTTCCAGGTCTTTATATTTTGACAGTTTTTCAAATTCCTTGATTGCTATGTTACAATCCGCTGGACAAGCCATATGAATTAATAGACAAGTTTTCTCTTTCTGGTTTTTAACAATAACGTCCGGCCTATTTGCTTCAATTTTTCTGTCTGTGTAGATGGTGTAATCCCATAGAATGGTTACATCTTCTATTTCTGTAACCGGTGCTGGGTGATGTTCATACCAGTGTTTGTTTGCACTACCTACCAAGTCTGCAGGAAGACCTAAGGCAGGTCGTAGTATGTTGTTATAGCTTCATTTCATGTTTTTTATATTTCCCTAACATCCCCAGCTCCACACAGACAAAGATTTCCACAGCGTGTGGGCTACACTTAGCAAGACAAACCTCTGTCTATCTCCCAAGCTGGGGCCTCCAGAGACTCCTCTAATATGTTTCTTTGCTACATTGCCCATCATTCCAAATGCACCCACTATCACTGGTATGATACTTGTTTTCAATTTTCACATTTTCCCCACCTCAACTTCCTTCCAGGTCTCTACATCCTGAGAGCCTCTCGAACTCTCTGGCTGCTATGTCATAATCCACCGCACGTGCTATACCAATTAATAAGCAAGTCTTTTCCCTTTGGTCCCTAACAACAATGCTCGGCCCACTTGCTTGAATCTTTCTGTCCGCGTAGATGGTGCAATTCCCTAGAATGGTGACATCCTCCACCTCTACAATCGGCGGTGGGAGATGCCCACACCGGTGTATTATTATTATTATGTCATTTTTCATCATATTTCGATTTCTGCTTTGGTCTCACTAACAACCAAGTCTGCGGGGAGACCTAAGGCAGGTAGTGGCGTGTTGTTATGGCTCCATTTCATGTTTTTCTATCTTCCCTATCATCTCCAGCATTACATAGATAAAGTTTTCCTTAGTGTGTGGGCTGTACTTAATAAGACAATTTTTTGTATATCTCTTAAGCTGGGGTTTCCATGGATTCTTTCAATGTGTTGTTTTGTTCCATTTTTTATCATTCCAAATGCACCTACTATCACTGGCACAACTCTTGTTTTCAATTTCCACATTTTTTCTATTTCAATTTCCAGGTCTTTATATTTTGACAGTTTTTCAAATTCCTTGATTGCTATGTTACAATCCGCTGGACAAGCCATATCAATTAATAGACAAGTTTTCTCCTTCTGGTTTTTATTATTATTATTATTATTATTATTATTATTATTATTATCATCATCATAATTTAATTTATGTTATAGTCACACTCAGAGAAAATTGCCCGGATTGACAATGTGATGACGTCATCAGTGTCATCCGTTTCCAGAAACTATGATTTTTGCGGATTTTTTCGGTTATTCCAATGGAAATTACGCACAGAACGTGAACGAAAGCAGGAAATCGGGTTCGGACTTTCTGAGTATACCAGTCTTTTCTCTCAAAATTAATAAATAAACAGATTTTTACTGCGATCATTCGGATGTCTTCTTCGTTTTTCTTTCTTTCTTCGTGAATTGTATAGTTTGATTTCTGACGAAGACATTTTTCCTTGCCAGGATTTTCACTATGATTGCACGGATCGGCCCGGACCCGTGCCCGGTGTGCCCGGTAGTCAGATACGGCCATGGGAACACTATATAAGGCAGGTAGTGGTGTGTTGCTATGACTGCATTTTATTATTTATTTTCTACCTCCCATAACATTACTAACGTTACATGGGCAAAGTTTTTTTAGTGTGTTGGCTACTTATCAAGACATATTTCTCTTAAACTGGGGTTTCCAGATAATCTTTCAATGTGTTGTTTTGTTTCATTTTTTATCATTCCAAGCTTAAATACTATGACTGTGACTAATCTTTTTTTTTTCGAATTTTTATATGCTTCATTTTTAGATTTCAAGGTCTTAGTACTTTCTCTAATGATATTTATTTTATCAGGCCTATAGATTCCTTTCATGTGATTAAAGTGTTGTTTTCCATATCGACATACTTTGCATGATGAAATTGATGATGACGGGTGATACCTTGTATATATTTAAAGACTTTAAGATCCAGGAATGGGGTACATTGACGGTAATCTGTCCAAGTAGTACTGAGATTTTTCTTTATATAGAAGCAATTTTCAAAGATTAGTAAGTAATTGTTTTTTCTATCCGTAAGAGCCACGTTTTTTCAATTTTGTTCAAGAGGTTTTTTTTTTCTAAGAAGTAATATGTCTGCTTTGTCAGAATATATGTCAACAGTTTCCACGTTAGGGAAAGACATGTAATTGGTCTGTAGTTTTTGGAACATTAGTGTTACCATCTTTTGGTTAACCGTACCAGAATTTTAGTAGGATTATTGATCTTTTTTTTTTTAATTTTTTGGCTAGTTTGTTGTCTGTTGTATTTAGATAACTGACTCAAAAGCTAGGAATTTTATCTATTCCTGTAGATCTGCAGTTGTTTTCTTTTTCGATGTACATCCAACATCCTTTTCTGTAATTCCCGCCCATGTTTGGTTTATTTTACATCCGTTCTTCCTCTTCTGTAGTACAATTTGTTACTTTGTTATATTCTTTAGGGCAAGCCCATAATTTTCCCAGAACTATGTAACGTCTTTCATTGCTAGGGTAGGGTTATCACTTTAATTTTTTTATTGTCTAGTTCACTATGAAATTACTTCGCATTGGTTTGAGAGATCATGTTCTGACTCTAGAACCTTGATCTTTTTACATAGTGTCTGAATCTTTGAACTATCAGTTGTATTGTCTGCTTTATTTTTTTCTTTAGCTGATACGACTTTATTTTAATTTCTAATATTATATTTTATTTTGTTTCTTCTTTCGTTTCTAGTTCTTACATTTATTCCTCTTGTCAGTTCATCGAGTATTGATAATTCACTTTTAAGTTGTTGGATTTCTTTTTCTATTTTTCTTTTTCAGGGTGGATCTTCATGCCTGCGAGTTTGCCTTTTTTGTTGCTGCTATTGCTGATGCATATATTACTTCGTTAAGATTTAGACGAGTGCCTTCTTCATCCAGAATTAACATGAGTGCTACATTGTAGAGCACAATAGTAGTGAGTACGATCCACACTGGGTGCCCCATACTTTCGGCCTTGTGCCACATCTAAGCTGCGCTTAATAAATTACACAATACTTTCTAGATTATGATTTGCTGGTTGTAATTTTGGGAGTTGTTCTCGTTCCTCTATTGCAATATTGTGTATCTGACTTATACGGCTCTTGACTTCTTCCTTGGGTTCTTGTATAATGTTCTTGTTTTTTTTTGTTTTTTTTTTGTTTTGTTTTTTGGTGAGGGGACTGTCTCCTCAATTTTTTTTTTTTTTTTTTTTACCTATTTCCTTGTAAAATTTCTTTGTATTGGTTTGAAAGATTTTGTCCTGTCTGTAGAATCTTGTTCTTTCTCGTAGCGTCTTATTCTTTGGGACTTTAAGAAGAAGAGTCCTGCATTGTACAGTCTAATATATTTGAGGTTGAGGTGATGCTTTTTGGTTGTAATTTGGGGAATTGTTCTTGTTCTTCGATTTCAATATTTTTTGTCTGATTTATTTATCCCATGATTTTTTTTCCTTGGTATACTATTCTTGTTTAAAAGAATTATGTTCGATGTGTGTTGGAGTTGCGTTATTGCTGGCGTGTGAGTGACTAAAATCACATCTTTGCAACTCTTTTAAACTTTGAGAATGATTCCCATAGTGAAAGTATCTCCGTTTCTTCATTATTATCTGTGGTTTGTGTGATGGTAATACTTTTTATGTCCATTTCTGGTTTCCTTTCATGTTCTGTTGATTCACCTATTCTGGTTGCAGTTATATTTATTTAATTTCAGCATCTATCAATTGGTCATTTATCATGGTGTACCTTTTTATATTGGCTTATCAGTGTACTTTCTAATTGCTGTCCAACATTTTCTCACCCAAAATCATCTTTTTTTTTTCTTGAAGTGAATAGTTATGGATCTAGTTGGAGAATTCGCAGAGCCATCATTTTGATTATCCCGGTGGTGAAGACCTGAAGATTTGTTATTTGTGTATAAGTTTGTTCCTATTTCGACCTCAGTTATGTTACCTCTTAATGGACGGACTACCTGTTAATAACAAATCGCTAGGTCTTCACCACCGGTAAACAGGTAGCTTACCGGTGGTGAACACCTGGAGATTTGTTATTTGTGTATGAGTTTGTTCCTATTTCGACCTCGTTATGTTCCCTCCTAATGGACGGACTCCCTTATTAACGGTGGTGAAAACCTGGGGATTTGTTATTTGTGTATGAGTTTGTTGCTATTTCGACCTCTGTTATATTCCCTCCTAATGGACGGACTCCCTGATTACCGATGGTGAAGACCTGGAAATTTATTATTTGTGTATGAGTTTGTTCCTATTTCGACATCAGTTATGTTCCCTCCTAATGGACGGACTCCCTGATTACCGGATGGAACAAACTTACTAGACTTTTTGGTTTGACTTTTAATTTTTATATTGTTCACAAGAGTGACGCACCGGTCCAATAGTCCACCCAAAATTGCGCGACACATTGGATTACAGTCTTTTAATGTCAATGTTCTGAAGCTTGTTCAGATCGTTCGCAACCTCCTAATGCAGAAACCATTCAGTAATCGGAAAACTAACAGTGCGAATTTTGGGTTGTTGTTCAGAGCTTTCGTGCTCTGTTATAATTCAGTTTCTATTGATCTCAATATGAAGGCTTTCTTATGCAGTCGCAGCGACGCCTGTAAGAATACTCTAAAATCTGACACCAACAATTTTCCAGACTACTACTTCAATTGTTTCAGCGAAGTAATTAATTACTAGTGCAATTGTTTCAGCGAAGTAACTATTTAGTCCACCACATTCCACTTTTTGAAATTTCTTTTACTAATACTTATTTTATTTTATTTCTTATTTATTTATTAACATTGCTCCCTCCTCTTTCTTGCGAGTTAGCCAACGTACTTAACATTGTTTTTTCCAGCTTTGGATCATTTTCTTGTTTTTCTGTAAATCGTTCTTGTATGTTCAAAGGATTCTTGGGGTGCTGGTACATCAAAATATCATACAGTACTGTGTGATAATTGTTTAACAAGACATTCAACTAAATTCTTAGTTAAATGCAGTTTTTATTTCGCAAGTCATTGCTCATATTATTATTATCATGTCTTTGGTCATCATAATTTTATTTCTGCTACGGTCGCACTACCTACCAAGTTTGCAGGAAAACCTAAGACAGGTCGTGGTGTATTGCTATGGCTCCAGTTTATAATTTTCATATCTCCCTAACATCCCTGCATTTTGGATCCATATTATTATGCATATTTGCCTGAAAGTTTCTAGTGAAAAGACTTTGATCTTGCGCTGCAAGAATAAAGCCTTCAGTTTCAGACTTTAACCCAGTTGCTCATAACAATTGATGAGGGTTAACTTTATCAACATTGGGTTTATTAGCAATTTCTGGATATTAGTCATGCAGAGGTGTGTCATGCCATCGTTGTTTCATCTGTTCAAGAGCTTTATCCTTGGCTTTTTTTCATATTTTTGCCGCAAAGGTTGGTTCTTGGCTTATGTTTTACTTTTCTACAAAATCTACTAAATGTAAATCTTGTTTGTATTTACTGGCTTCTTTCATTATTGAATATTTTTTCTTTCTGTTTTCATGTTTTTTAACTAATTGTATCATCCAGTCCTTTGTTGTTTCTATATATGTTAGTAAGCCAATAGTTGTTGTCTTGTATAATAATTCTAGCTGAATAAGACCTCTTCCTTCTTCTTTATGGGGTATGTATAGGCGGTCTACATCAGTTTTTGAATGATACATCTTATGCTTAGAAAGAAGCTTTCTTCTTTTAGAATCCATTCGTCTTATGTCGTTTAGAGTCCAGTTCAAGATGTTGAAGCTATAGTGGACAACTGGGATGGCAAGGTTATTAATGCCCATAATTCTGTTCCGAGAATTCAATTCATTTTTAATATCAGTCATAGCCTTCTATAGTACACTCTACGTACTATTTCTTTCATTTTTATGGTGAATTCTTTCAGTCTCATTAATACCTAGGTACTTATAAGCTTCTTCTGGCTCTAAGTCTTTTATTGTTACAGCAGGGTCTAAGCTCATTAAGGATGGTTGCTGTAGTGATCCGTGTAAAACTGTAGCTTTAGCACAATTATTCAAATTGAATTTCATTCCAATGTCTTCACTGAAGCATTTACAGTTTCCAGGTTATTGTCATACTTAGCATACAACTTTAAGTCATCTATGTAAAATAGATGGCTTATTTTCTTTTGGCCTATTTTATAACCATATTTTGTCTTGTTAATTTGACTGGTTAATTCTATTACTGATATGCAAAATAGTAAGGGAGACAAAGAGTTACCTTGAAATATACCTCTGTTGATGTTTATTTCACCAGATTATAGGTTCCATTTATATGATTGAGGTAAAGGGTTGTTTTTCATATCGACATGCATTGTTTGATAAATTTAATGATGACGGCTGATACCTTGTATATATTTAAAGTCTTACAAAATCCAGGAATGTGGTACACTATCGAATGCCTTACGATAATCTATCCAGACATTGCTAAGATATTTCTTTGCATTGAAGCAATTTTCCAAGATCATCCTATTAATAAGTAATTTGTCTTTACATCCGTATCACCCACGTTTGCACCCTGTTTGTTCAAGTGGTATTATGTAATTTCTTTCCAAGAAGAAATGTCTGTTTTGTTAAAATAGATGTTAATAATTTGTATGTTGTCGGAAGGCATTTAATTGGTCTTTAGGTTTTCACGTTATTTGTGTCTCTATTCTTGGATAGAAGAAATGTCATTCCTTTGGTCATCCATGCAGGAATTTTAGTGGGATCGTTAACCATTTCTTGAAGTTCTTTGGTTAGTTTCTTATGTGCTGTATTTAAATAATGTAGCCAAAAGTTAGGAATTTTATCTATTACGGGAAATTTCCAGTTGTGCGTTTTTTCAGGACACATTTAAAATCCTCTTCAATGATTCCAGCCCATGTCTGTTCTGGTTTGTTTTTCATTCGTTCTATCTCTCGTGCAATCCAGTTTGATTTTTCCTGTTCTTTAGGGCAAGCCCATATTTTTTCCCAGAACTGTATAACTTCTTCCATTCGGGGGGGGGGGGGGGGGGCTGTCACTTCAGTTCTTTTTTTACCTATTTCCCTGTAAAATTTCTTTGTATCGGTTTGAAAGATTTTGTCCTGTCTGTAGAATCTTGTTCTTTCTCATGGCGTCTTATTCTTTGAGCCTTCAGTTATATTGTGTGCTTTATTTTGTCTTTAGTTGATAGGACTTCATTTTCATTCCTAATGTTGTATTTTCTTTCGACTCTTCTGCTTTTCTAGTTCTTACATTTATTCTTCTTGTCAGTTCATCAAGTTCACTTCTAAGTTGTTCGATTTCTTTTTCTATATTTCTTTTCCAAGGTGGATCTTTATATCTGCGAGACTGCCTTGTTTTTAATTTGATGTTCAGTTTTTTGTTGCTGCTATTGCTGATGCATATATTGATTTATTATATGAGTGTCTTCTTCATCGAAAATTAATTTGAGTGATGCATTGTAGAGCTTAATAGTTTCGAGATTATATTTTGTTGGTTGTCATTTTGGGAATTGTTCTCGTTCCCCTATTGTAATATTTTGTATCTGACTAATATGGTTCTTGATTTTTTCCTTCTTGTATACTGTTCTTGTTTTCGGTAAAATAATTCTGTGTTTTAAACTCGTTTTATTGCACTCTTGTAACTGACTCAGATCGCATCTTTCCAACACTTCTAAACTTTCAGCATTATCTTTAATGTGATTTGTGTGTATCCCGGTTTCTACATTATGACCTATACGATATTACTACTTTTTTTCCTGATTCCGGTTCCCTTTCTTGTTTTGTTGATTTGCCTATTCTGGTTGCAATTCTTTTTATCTCATTAATTTCAGCCTCTGTCAATCGGTTATTTCGCATTATGTATCTTTGTACATTGGCTAATTTATTTTCGTCTATGTACTTTTTATTTGTTTGTTCAACTATTTCTCGCCAAATGTCATATGTTTGGCGAGTCATGTTTTTTGAGTTTTTAGTAACGCTTCATGAAATGAAGTCATAACAACTTTGTACTCCTCACGAGACCATTTTATTTTTCTTTCTTTAAATATACCGTTATAGATCTAGCTGGTGAATTTTCAGGGCTATCACTAGGATTATCTTGGTTGTGGGGACCTAAAGATTCATTCTTTGTGTACGAGTTTATTCCTACAGCAAATCTTTCGACCTCAGGTAGGTTCCTTCCTGAAGGACGAGCTCCCTGTTTATCCACTGTAAGAGCCATATTGGACTTTTTATTTCTATTTGTAATTCTCATATTATTCCCACGAGTGACGCACTGGTCCAAAATCCACCCAAAGTTGCCCGGTACGTTGCGTAAGGGTCTTTTACAAAAACGGTCTCGAAGCCTGCAGGGGATCTTTTGTGACCTCATAACGCAGTAGCCATTCACTCCTCGGCATGATTAACACCTTGAGTTACGGGTTGTTGTTCGGAGTTTTCCTTTTCCTAAATGGATTGCTAAGCGACAGTTGACAGAGACGCGATTGGAATTCAAAAAGAAAGACGCTGGTTAAAAAAAAAAAAAAAGAACTTGGACGTAACAAAACATCACTACACTAGTGTATTTTGTTAAAAAAAATATTATTATTATTATTATGTCATTTTTCATCATATTTCGATTTCTGCTTTGGTCTCACTACCAACTAAGTCTGCGGGGAGACCTAAGGCAGGTAGTGGCGTGTTGTTATGGCTCCATTTCATGTTTTTCTATCTTCCCTATCATCCCCAGCATTACATAGATAAAGTTTTCCTTAGTGTGTGGGCTGTACTTAATAAGACAATTTTTTGTATATCTCTTAAGCTGGGGTTTCCATGGATTCTTTCAATGTGTTGTTTTGTTCCATTTTTTATCATTCCAAGTGCACCTACTATCACTGGCACAACTCTTGTTTTCAATTTCCACATTTTTTCTATTTCAATTTCCAGGTCTTTATATTTTGACAGTTTTTCAAATTCCTTGATTGCTATGTTACAATCCGCTGGACAAGCCATATGAATTAATAGACAAGTTTTCTCTTTCTGGTTTTTAACAATAATGTCTGGCCTGTTTGCTTCAATTTTTCTGTCTGTGTAGATGGTGTAATCCCATAGAATCGTTACATCTTCTATTTCTGAAACCGGTGCTGGGTGATGTTCATACCAGTGTTTGTTTACAGCTTTTCCATAATGTTTGCACATTGCCCAATGTAAATATTGCCCAACTCTATCGTGGCGATTTTTATATTCATTTGGGGCAAGCACAGAACAGCCTGAGATTAGGTGGTCTATTGTTTCTTGGTGTTTATCACAAAACCAGCATTTTGGATCCATATTATTATGCATAATATTTGCCTGAAAGTTTCTAGTGAAAAGACTTTGGTCTTGTGCTGCAAGAATAAAGCCTTCAGTTTCAGACTTTAATCCAGTTACACGTAACCATCGATGAGTATTAACTTTGTCAACTTGGATTTATTGGCACGTTCTGGATATTGGCCATGCAGAGGTTTGTCTTGCCAGCGCTGTTTCATCTGTTCAAGAGCTTTATCTTTGGCTTTCATTTTCATATTTTTTGCCGCAATAGTTGGTTCTTGGCTTCTGTTTTGCTTTTCTACAGAATCTACTAACAGTAAATCTTGTTTGTATTTACTGCCTTCTTTTATTTTTGAATATTTTTTCTTTCTTTCTTCATGTTGCCTTACTAATTGTAACATCCAATCCTTTGTTGTTTCTATGTATGTTAGTAAGCCAATAGTTGTTGTCTTGTATGACAATTCCAGCTGAATAAGACCTCTTCCACCTTCTTTACGGGGTATGTATAGACGGTCTACATCAGCCTTTGGATGATGCATCTTATGCTTAGAAAGAAGCTTTCTTGTTTTAGCATCCATCCAGAGACCTAAGGTGAGAAATTGTTTCATGACATTATCTGCTGACCTAAGACCACACACATTTTACATATATAAAGCCCTTCGTAAGATGTGGGCTGGATTTTTTTAGAACAATTTGTGTATTTCTTTAAGGCATGGGCTTCTAGAGATCTGTTCAATAAGTCTATTGAAACTTTCTCCAATCAAACGGAGGACTCCAATTACAACTAGAATTGTTGATGTCGTCGTCGTCATCGTCATCATCATCATCATCATCATCATCATCAACAACAACAACAACAACAACAACAACAACCTTATTATTATTATTATTATTATTATTATTATTATTATTATTTAAGTCTGCTTGTTTTTTTGTTTGTTTCACAAGCTGCGTCCAAGTGTTTCAACCCGAATCTGTAAGTGACTGCAAGTCAGCAGATGATGTTTTATTAGTACTATTATTAGTACTATTATTTTATTAGTACTATTGGTTGGATATGTAACTGAAATTTCTAACACCGTTATAACTTAATTGTATGATGTCATTGAATTGTGTATAGTGATTTAAAGTTACATTTATTTTCAGATTAAATGGAGTCAGAAAAAAACTAAATTATGACACCGGTTAAAAATCCATAGAAGGCACATAGAAGAACCTTCAAATTATTATTATAAGCCAATCAAAAGTGTCCGTACCGCTTTTACACAGTGTGGGAAGAAGTTATGACTGATACGCAAATTCAGGTAAGTTGCCAGTACACATCAGCCATATCTCGAGTAACGGCTTTGGAAACATGACGGTATCAAAGTAACTCGTTCAGGGATGTTCTTTTAATGACTTTGTGGTAAGCTTGTCTTCAGCTGCATTGAATCCCAGTTTGGTGATAATGCTGTGAGTAAACGGACCGTCAGGCATTGGTTCCAGAAGTTCAGGTCAGGAGAACTATCTCTTTTGTGATGAATCCTGGACTGGCCGGCCACAGTTCCAGGATGATAAAGCCATACTTCTTTTATTTGCCTTGTCCTTTCATGACGTATGTGATCATGGCTTTCCACATCTTCCTATCCCTGATAGCTCTTAGCACGCTTTCTCCTGTTACACCATGCAACCCTCGTTCCGTCATCCACCTGAGAAGTTATTTCAAATATATTATTCGCTGCTTTTCCCTGTCTCATTTCCCCTCTATCTGACCTGTTAGTATCAGGTTCTCCAAGCTCTATTCCTCATTGCATGTCTCAAGAACTTCAGCTGTCTCTTCCTGGTGCTCAGTATTAATTCCCTTTTCGCTTCCATCCTTTCCAAAACCTCGTCATTGTTCACGTGCTCGATCCATGATAATCGTAGAGTACGTCAGCCAAACCTATGGTGAAATTTCCAATCGCTTTAAGATTTATGATGAAGCAAACTTCACCCGTAGCGGATAGGAAAAACTTACAAATTGAGCATGTGAATACCCCACACATATTTCCATTTTCTCCTGTCTTTCTCAAACTGAAAAGTAATCATATTTGATCACCAGTAATGAAGCTTTGGTACTGTATGACACTCCCAAGCGTCGAAACATTGGTTGTCACTAATGTGCCTCGCACCACAAGATCTACTCTACTCTGGTGAACCATTTAATCAGTAGAGCACTATAAACATCTACCAACATGACAAACCAGCACTGTGAACCTGTACGCACAGAAGCTGAAACATGTACAACAGGCAATGAAGCAGAAAGAACCAGAATGGTTAATTGCAAGAGTGTTCTGTTCCTTCATGACAATATCAGACCTCATGATATAGTCAATACCAGGAATACCATACGTTAACTTTGCTGAGAGACACTCTTCTCATTCACCTTACAGCTCAGACTTTATACCAACAGATTATCAACTTTTCTATTCAACTGATTCGTGGGAAATCCTTTGAAAATGCGGCAGACTTTCGGCACGTACTCACAAACACATGAGTTTTGCTACTAGGACGTTGTGCACCTGGAGGCATGTTTGGAAAATATTCTGGATGCCAATAGGGATTAATTTGATCTTTTACGGTGTGTTAAATGTACAGTATACCTTTTTCTATTAAATCAAATACAGCAAGATCAGTTTTAGTTATTTGTATTATTATTACCTTGGATTTCTGTGGTATACACTTTTCATTCCAGATCCCAACCAGAGACGTAAGGTCAAAAATACCTTTATGACCTCTTCCACTGATCATTTCAGAAACAATGAAAATAATCATCGAATGTAGGAACAATCATTGTGATGGTAATGCTAATAATAGCCGTTTCCTTATAAGGAAACATTCAACATTTATTAATCGAGCAGCCAGTGCTATTGTCGGTTGAAGTTTATAAAATTTTCCTTTAAAATGATTTTACCAGAAAATAGTTTTCTGGTAAAATTATAGCTCTTTGAAATAAATTATGAAGTTTCCTTCCTAAACCTCTGTTTAAAGTAGTGTGGAATGTCAACATCTTGAATATGTATTTATTATCTCCTTGAGTCCCATATGGCAAACATTTTAGTTTTTGCTGTTGTTGAAAGTTCTAATGTGATTGGGTTTTTGTTATATAGCGCGGTTCTTTGCGCTTCTGCATCGGAAGTTCGAAGACGGATGGTCCTCCCGGGTATATCATTCAATGGAAGCCTTTTTTAATCATGGATCTGAGAATACGTTTAAATCTGCATAATTATTTTATCTATCAAGATATATGGATGTCAGCATATAAGTAAATGGATGTAAATATATTATTTCGTCAGTCTTTCAGACAAGTGTCACTTCAGTTAAGTGCCATACGTGATACACGCATGGGTGATCATGTCTCGAAAGAGACATGAATGATTGGGTAGATTATCCCGCAGTAGGTTGCCATTACTTTCTGCGATAGACTGGTTGGCTGCCAAGGCTATAGAACCCAATCTGTTCTATTATTTAACCCATAACTGGAGAGAAGAGACGGATTATTATCTTTCCCAAGGGTATTTGCGCGCAAATGAATGCAAGGGATTTAACTGGAATTCGAACTTGGCTTCCCGATTTCTCGTTCCGAGCTAATATTCACTGCACTATAACGCACATCCAGATAAGTGTACTAGTATGGAAAATAATTAGTTTTCGAAATTTTATGTCGACTTGGTCACCAATAGATTGCATGTTATTTTACTTATATATACTTTTTAAATGAAATATATAAGTAAAATAATATGCCTCTTTTCTGTCCATAAATGTACATATTTTAGTAAAATAAATATAGATATATTTCTATATATATATGTTCGCAGGATAGAGTGTTTTTGTTTATTTAATCGGTATGCAAGGTAGAAAAGCCATTAAGACACAATAAGCTACTGGGTGTAGAAGAATTAGGTTCAGTAATAATAATAATAAGCAGAAGGAAAGTAGATAGCAATTGAAATTGCATTTAAATGTTTGCATATTAAAGTTGGCTGGAAAACTTAGTGCCGAAAGGGAGTTCAACTACAGAGAAGTGCGAAAAAAGAAAATATTAGCAAAGAACTTGCGGTTATACCTAACCAACTCATGTGTAAACTGATGAAATCTCTACGCCAGTCTAGTGATGTGCTTTAATTCAAATATCTAGGTACTATGGTGAAGAATTTACCCGAACTATTACCATGAAAGTATTTATACAAAAGACACATAAAGGTAATCTTCCGGCGGTGGGAAAGTTAATAAAGCAGAGCCGCCAGATCAGGACCAATAATATTGCTGATTATTCTTTGGATTTTCTCATCAAGCTCAGGGTAAATATCAAGGGCACAAGACCATATGTGGTAGCAATATTCCAAGAATGGACGAATGGCATAGTTACACGTCTTTAAAATAGATTCTGGAGATCAAAAATATCTCACACGACACAGCTGAATTAACAATAGATTTAATGTTGTACTTGCAGTTCATGTCAATTGAGAATGTTAGCCCTACAAGGTGCAACGAATCACCTGGGGGTTAGCATCAGCCACGTTGATGGAAAGACAGGGGGGTCACTCAAATGATTAAAGGAGAGAAGTTTAGTTTTGGAGGCCTTAAAATTAACAATTAATCTTTTGCCCCAGTTTATGATGTTTGTTTTTTATTTTTATTTTTTCATTGACAGCCATTTTGACATTGTCGGACTGATCAGCTTTGCTACTAATAGTTCTTTAACGACTTTAATACAAATAAATGTACAGATAAAAGCGATGCTTTGTTCTTTCACTTCTTCCGAAAGACGCCATACTAACAAACAAAGATTTTGTTATCCTACTAGTAACGGCTTTAACACAAGTTATTAACAGATTTAACACTAAAAACACAAAGATTTGTTTTTATTCAAACCTGAATACGCCTGCCTAATGAAGGGGAAACGCGATGTCAATAAAAAAGTTTTCCAACATTCTCTCATTTCTCTATATATATATTCGTTTCAGTTCATGAGATTGCATCATTTGACATTTGATATTTTCTGGGTTGCGTCTGACTGGCGGTCTGACAGGCGAGGCGCGTGAGTGTGTATGTATTTACAAGAAAGTGCGCATGTGTTCCCGCAGATAAATAGAAGCTCGTCTCATGAAATTGAGCCTACTTAAAGATAAATAAACGTAGTATACTTAATGAAAAAATGTTGCCAGTAAATTCTTCCTGTTTCTTATGGGTACCACCCAGCTGTAATGAGGACACAGTTGGTCCACACTAAATATAGCCATCAGGGGGTCAGTGCTGTCATAGCAACACCACTCTTCTTCTTCCAGCAGCACATAATATGGCTCTCCGTAGAACGACTCCCTGACCAAAGCTACAAAACCTAAAGGAAAAACACAAGAATTCTTTGAGCAATGAAACAATCCATTGGTCTAAAAATGTTTTTTTAAGTTATAATCTGTTTACATATATATATATATATATATATATATATATATATATATATATATGTGTGTGTGTGTGTGTGTGTGTGTGTGTGTGTGTGTGTGTGTGTGTGTGTGTAAACACGCCCCGGATTCTTTGAAATATCTCATTTCCTTAAAGAATTACTACTTCCCTAATCAAAAATACATGACCACAAAAATGCTAAAAAAAAAAAATGAAAGAAAATGATTAAATCCATAACTTCGTGTTATTCAATTATATAACACATAAATCAATCGCAATCCAAAATAATTTAAATGTTAATTTGCTTGCACACACACACACACACACACACACACACACACACACACACACACATATATATATATATATATACAAACCCATATGTATATCCATACCCATATGTATATTTATTAATTCACATCCTTATATATATCGAAAATAACATAACATCACTTCATATCTATGAACTTGCCTGACCATTCCGTTAACTTCATGAATATTTATGAGTACTCCTATAGAATTTTCTATATTTGTATAGTGAAGTGCTCAATAATGGAGTTACAACATCTATAGATAAAAATACTCTGGGCTTGTATTATTTTTGTCGACTGGCAAAATCTTTTCTTCAATGCGAACTTCTTGATCTGAAGCACGAAAACGACATTCGATATTCTATATTCTTCTGTTCACGCTCTCTTTCTTTCTCTCTCTCTCACACACACGCTCGAGCCTACAAACTCACACACACACACACACACACAAATATATATATATATATATATATATATATATATATATATATATATTTCAGTTAATATCTTCTGATACTACCCTAAATGTTGTTCAGAAATAATTTGAATGTACACATAGTTATTTACTAACGTATCTGCACCTGGCTATGTTTGGGCACCCAGTGAGTAGTGAACTCAATAATATAAGTTTACAATATTAGTTTATTTCAATTACACTAAAACACTGTTAGATTTTATTATGATTATCAATATTTTTGACAATAAAGTTGGCACGATCTTAAGCTTCCTGTGTTATATCCGTTATATATTCTTGGTTTTAACTCACACTATATATATATATTTTCTTTTTCAGAGAATATGTTTTGATACTACACTAAATGTTATTCAGAAATAATTGAATGTACACATAGTTATTTACTAACGTGTCTTATTTCTGCACCTGGCCATGTTTGAGGCACCCAGTGAGTCAGTCAGTCAAGTGCTATACGTGTTACACGCTTGAGCGATCATGTCTCGAAAGTGATATGACTGACTGGGCAGAAGATTATCCCGCAGTAGGTTGCCATTACTTTCTGCGGTAGACTGGTTGCCAGCCAAGGCTATAGAACCCAATCTGTCCTGTTATTTAACTTATAACTGGAAGAAAGAGACGGATTAATACTTTTCCCAAGGGTATTTGCGCGTAAGTGAATGCAAGGAATTTAACTGGAATTCGAACTCGGCTCCCCGATTTCTCGTTCCGAGTCGATATCCACTGCACCACAACGCACATTCCAATGTACTGAACTCGGTAATATAAGTTTACAATATTAGTTTTTTTCAATTACACTAAAACACTTTTAGACTTTATTATGATTGTCAATATTTTTGACAATGAAGTTGGCACGATCTTAAGCTTCCTGTGTTATATCAGTTATATATTCTGGATTTTAACTGATAATATCACACTTGTTGAAGATTTTGATTATAATTTGTTCAGCAGTTTATCATATTTTATTATACAGATGAACCGAGTGCAATATAAATATTCATTTATAGATTAGTCTAATCGATATAGGTTACAAAACATGTATTTCCATTAGGAGATATCATTTATATCTTTTAACATTATTGTATTATTTTCATATTAATGTGTGCTCCGTGGTATTCCATAATTTCTAAGTATCCTTCAGTATTTCATTTTGTTATCTATTATTTTTATTTTGTCTGCTACATTCCTTCAAGACATTGGTGATTATGGCTCTCCTCCACTTCCTATCCTTTGTAGCTCTTAGTGAATTTCGTTTTTGGGGGTTTTTTTTTTTTGGTTTTTTTGTTATCTTTCACAAATTTCTGCCATCTATTTACACAACTATGCATCGTTTTTCTTCATCCTGCTTGTCTGCAACCATCCCTGTGTGTAACAAAATTTCGAAGCCTTTTCCTCATTATGTACCCTAGAAATTTCAGCTGTTGATGTACCCTAGGAATGTTGGTACGAGTATCTTTCTTGTTTATAATTTCTGTTCGTCGTGGCTCACACGTTCTTTCCATGGAATATTCAGCATCCTTCTGTAAAACCACATTTCTGTTGTATCAAGTCTCTTCTTTATCTGCAAGAAGGTTTTCCAGCATTCATTAACCATATAGGTGTACTGATAATACGTAACAGTTCAGCACTATTTTCTCTATTCCGAAAAAAATAGTTTCTTAAGACTTTGGTTAGCATTTGAAAGGCATCTTTCGCTATCCCAATGCAATTTAGGTTTTGCATGTTTCACTTTTCGTCGTCTGTTAAAACACTTCCCAGATATATTGATTGTTGTACTTGTTTGATTTTAGTATCTCCATTTTGTAATTTACATATTGGGCTCAGCTCTTTTGCTAATAACCATACATTCTGTCTTCTTGTAATTGACGTTTAATCTTTTCTTCTTACTTTTCTTCATTATGTTCATAATATATGCATTTGGATTGCAATGTTGCTCTTTCTGTTCTCTGTTAAAATACTTCCCAGATATTTTAATTGTTGTACTTGTTTGATTTTGGTATCTCCATTTTGTAATTTACATATTAAGCTCACCTCTTTTGCTAATAACCATGCATTCAGTCTTCTTGTAATTTATGTTTAATCTTTTCTTCTTACTTTTCTTCATTATCTTTATAATATATGCCTTTGGATTGCAATGTTGCTCTTTCTGTTCTCTGTTAAAATACTTTCCAGATATTTTAATTGTTGTACTTGTTTGATTTTGGTATCTCCATTTTGTAATTTACATATTCAGCCTACCTGTTTTGCTAATAACCATGCATTCAGTCTTCTTGTAATTGATGTTTAATCTTTTCTTCTTACTTTTCTTCATTATGTTCATAATATATGCCTTTGGATTGCAATGTTGCTCTTTCTGTTCTCTGTTAAAATACTTCCCAGATATTTTAATTGTTGTACTTGTTTGATTTTGGTATCTCCATTTTGTAATTTACATATTAAGCTCACCTCTTTTGCTAATAACCATGCATTCAGTCTTCTTGTAATTGATGTTTAATCTTTTCTTCTTACTTTTCTTCATTATGTTCATAATATATGCCTTTGGATTGCAATGTTGCTCTTTCTGTTCTCTGTTAAAATACTTCCCAGATATTTTAATTGTTATACTTGTTTGATTTTGGTATCTCCATTTTGTAATTTACATATTGGGCTCACCTCTTTTGCTAATAACCATGCATTCAGTCTTCTTGTAATTGATGTTAAATCTTTTCTTCTTACTTTTCTTCATTATGTTCATAATATATGCCTTTGGATTGCAATGTTGCTCTTTCTGTTCTCTGTTAAAATACTTCCCAGATATTTTAATTGTTGTACTTGTTTGATTTTGGTATCTCCATTTTGTAATTTACATATTGGGCTCACCTCTTTTGCTAATAACCATGCATTCAGTCTTCTTGTAATTGATGTTTAATCTTTTCTTCTTACTTTTCTTCATTATGTTCATAATATATGCCTTTGGATTGCAATGTTGCTCTTTCTGTTCTCTGTTAAAATACTTCCCAGATATTTTAATTGTTATACTTGTTTGATTTTGGTATCTCCATTTTGTAATTTACATATTAAGCTCACCTCTTTTGCTAATAACCATGCATTCAGTCTTCTTGTAATTTATGTTTAAATCTTTTCTTCTTACTTTTCTTCATTATCTTTCATAATATATGCCATTTGGATTGCAATGTTGCTCTTTCTGTTCTCTGTTAAAATACTTCCCAGATATTTTAATTGTTGTACTTGTTTGATTTTGGTATCTCCATTTTGTAATTTACATATTGGGCTCACCTTTTTTGCTAATAACCATGCATTCAGTCTTCTTGTAATTGATGTTTAATCTTTTCTTCTTACTTTTCTTCATTATGTTCATAATATATGCCTTTGGATTGCAATGTTGCTCTTTCTGTTCTCTGTTAAAATACTTCCCAGATATTTTAATTGTTGTACTTGTTTGATTTTGGTATCTCCATTTTGTAATTTACATATTAAGCTCACCTCTTTTGCTAATAACCATGCATTCAGTCTTCTTGTAATTTATGTTTAATCTTTTCTTCTTACTTTTCTTCATTATCTTTATAATATATGCCTTTGGATTGCAATGTTGCTCTTTCTGTTCTCTGTTAAAATACTTTCCAGATATTTTAATTGTTGTACTTGTTTGATTTTGGTATCTCCATTTTGTAATTTACATATTCAGCCTACCTGTTTTGCTAATAACCATGCATTCAGTCTTCTTAATTGTTTAATCTTTTCTTCTTACTTTTTCTTCATTATCTTTATAATATGCCTTTGGATTGCAATGTTGCTCTTTCTGTTCTCTGTTAAAATACTTTCCAGATATTTTAATTGTTGTACTTGTTTGATTTTGGTATCTCCATTTTGTAATTTACATATTGAGCTCACCTCTTTTGTTAATAACCATGCATTCAGTCTTCTTGTAATTGATGTTTAATCTTTTCTTCTTACTTTTCTTCATTATGTTCATAATATATGCCTTTGGATTGCAATGTTGCTCTTTCTGTTCTCTGTTAAAATACTTCCTAGATATTTTAATTGTTGTACTTGTTTGATTTTGGTATCTCCATTTTGTAATTTACATATTGGGCTCACCTCTTTTGCTAATAACCATGCATTCAGTCTTCTTGTAATTGATGTTTAATCTTATCTTCTTACTTTTCTTCATTATGTTCATAATATATGCCTTTGGATTGCAATGTTGCTCTTTCTGTTCTCTGTTAAAATACTTCCTAGATATTTTAATTGTTGTACTTGTTTGATTTTGGTATCTCCATTTTGTAATTTACATATTGAGCTCACCTCTTTTGTTAATAACCATGCATTCAGTCTTCTTGTAATTGATGTTTAATCTTTTCTTCTTACTTTTCTTCATTATGTTCATAATATATGCATTTGGATTGCAATGTTGCTCTTTCTGTTCTCTGTTAAAATACTTCCCAGATATTTTAATTGTTATACTTGTTTGATTTTGGTATCTCCATTTTGTAATTTACATATTGGGCTCACCTCTTTTGTTAATAACCATGCATTCAGTCTTCTTGTAATTGATGTTTAATCTTATCTTCTTACTTTTCTTCATTATGTTCATATTATATGCTTTAGGATTGCAATATTGCTCTTTCATGTTTCCTCTGTTAAAATACTTCCCAGATATTTTAATTGTTGTACTTGTTTGATTTTGGTATCTCCATTTTTGTAATTTACATATTGAGCTCACCTCTTTTGTTAATAACCATGCATTCAGTCTTCTTGTAATTGATGTTTAATCTTTTCTTCTTACTTTTCTTCATTATGTTCATAATATATGCCTTTGGATTGCAATGTTGCTCTTTCTGTTCTCTGTTAAATACTTCCTAGGTATTTTAATTTGTTGTACTGTTGATTTGAACCTCCATGGAACATTTACATGTTGATTTCCTCTTTGTTAGCATCTGTGCATTCAGTCTTCTTGTGGTCTGATGTTTAATCTTTTCTTCTTACTTTTCTTCATTATGTTCATAATATATGCCTTTGGATTGCAATGTTGCTCTTTCTGTTCTCTGTTAAAATACTTCCTAGATATTTTAATTGTTGTACTTGTTTGATTTTGGTATCTCCATTTTGTAATTTACATATTGGGCTTACCTCTTTTGTTAATAACCATGCATTCAATTCTTGTAATTGATGTTTTAATCTTTTCTTCTTACTTTTCTTCATTATGTTCATAATATATGCCTTTGGATTGCAATGTTCTGTCTTTCTCATTTCTCTGATAAATACTTCCCAAGATATTTTAATTGTTGTACTTGTTTGATTTTGGTATCTCCATTTTGTAATTTACATATTGAGCTCACCTCTTTTGTTAATAACCATGCATTCAGTCTTCTTGTAATTGATGTTTAATCTTTTCTTCTTACTTTTCTTCATTATGTTCATAATATATGCCTTTGGATTGCAATGTTGCTCTTTCTGTTTCTCTGTTAAAATACTTCCTAGATATTTTAATTGTTGTACTTGTTTGATTTTGGTATCCATTTTGTAATTTATATTGGGCTTACCTCTTTTGTTAATAACCATGCATTCAGTCTTCTTGTAATTGATGTTTAATCTTTCCTTTTCTTCATTATGTTCATAATATATGCCTTTGGATTGCAATGTTGCTCTTTCTGTTCTCTGTTAAAATACTTCCCAGATATTTTAATTGTTGTACTTGTTTGATTTTGGTATCTCCATTTTGTAATTTACATATTGAGCTCACCTCTTTTGTTAATAACCATGCATTCAGTCTTGTTGTAATTGATGTTTAATCTTTTCTTCTTACTTTTCTTCATTATGTTCATAATATATGCATTTGATTGCAATGTTGCTCTTTCTTGTTCTCTGTTAAAATACTTCCCAGTTATTTTAATTGTTATACTTGTTTGATTTTGGTATCTCCATTTCCTTTGTAATTTACATATTGAGCTCACCACTTTTGTTAATAACCATGCATTCAGTCTTCTTGTAATTGATGTTTAATCTTTTCTTCTTACTTTTCTTCATTATGTTCATAATATATGTCTTTGGATTGCAATGTTGCTCTTTCTGTTCTCTGTTGCAAAATACTTCCCAGATATTTTAATTGTTATACTTGTTTGATTTTGGTATCTCCATTTTGTAATTTACATATTGAGCTCACCTCTTTGTTAATAACCATGCATTCAGTCTTCTTGTAATTGATGTTTAATCTTTCTTCTTACTTTTCTTCATTATGTTCATAATATATGCCTTTGGATTGTAAATGTTGCTCTTTCTGTTCTCTGTTAAAATACTTCCTAGATATTTTAATTGTTGTACTTGTTTGATTTGGTATCTCCATTTTGTACTTTATATATTGAGCTCACCTCTTTTGTTAATAACCATGCATTCAGTCTTCTTGTAATTGATGTTTAATCTTTTCTTCTTACTTTTTCTTCATTATGTTCATAATATGTATGCATTTGGATTGCAATGTTGCTCTTCTGTTCTCTGTTAAAATACTTCCCAGATATTTTAATTGTTATACTTTGATTTTGCATTCCATCTTGTACTTCATATATTGAGCTCTCACCTTTTTGTTAATAACCATGCATTCAGTCTTCTTGTAATTGATGTTTAATCTTTTTCTTCTTACTTTTTCTTCATTATGTTCATAATATATGCCTTTTGGATTGCAATGTTGCTCTTTCTGTTCTCTGTTAAAATACTTCCTAGATATTTTAATTGTTGTAATTTGTTTGATTTTGGTATCTCCATTTTGTAATTTACATATTGGGCTTACCTCTTTTGTTAATAACCATGCATTCAGTCTTCTTGTAATTGATGTTTAATCTTTTCTTCTTACTTTTCTTCATTGGTGTTCATAATATATGCCTTTGGATTGCAATGTTGCTCTTTCTGTTCTCTGTTAAAATACTCTTCCCAGATATTTTAATTGTTGTACTTGTTTGATTTTGGTATCTCCATTTTGTAATTTACATATTGAGCTCACCTCTTTTGTTAATAACCATGCATTCAGTCTTCTGTAATTGATGTTTAATCTTTCTTCTTACTTTTCTTCATTATGTTCATAATATATGCTCTTGGATTGCATTGTTGCTCTTTCTGTTCTCTGTTAAAATACTTCCCAGATATTTTAATTGTTGTACTGTTTTGATTTTGGTATCTCCATTTCTTGTAATTCTTACATATTGAGCTCACCTCTTTTTGTTAATAACCATGCATTCAGTCTTGTTGTAATTGATGTTTAATCTTTCTTCTTACTTTTCTTCATTATGTTCATAATATATGCCTTTGGATTGCAGGCTGTTGCTCTTTCTGTTCTCTGTTAAAAATACTTCCTAGATATTTTAATTGTTGTACTTGTTTGATTTTGGTATCTCCATTTTGTAATTCTTTTACATATTGGGCTTAATTTCTTTTGTTAATAACCATGCATTCAGTCTTCTTGTAATTGATGTTTAATCTTTTTTCTTCTTACTTTTCTTCATTATGTTCATAATATATGCCTTTGGATTGCAATGTTGCTCTTTCTGTTCTCTGTTAAAATACTTCCAGATATTTTAATTGTTGTACTTGTTTGATTTTGGTATCTCCATTTTGTAATTTACATATTGAGCTCACCTCTTTTGTTAATAACCATGCATTCAGTCTTGTTGTAATTGATGTTTAATCTTTTTCTTCTTACTTTTCTTCATTATGTTCATAATATATGCATTTGGATTGCAATGTTGCTCTTTTCTTGTTCTCTGTTAAAATACTTCCCAGATATTTTAATTGTTATACTTGTTTGATTTTGGTATCTCCATTTTGTAATTTACATATTGAGCTCACCACTTTTGTTAATA
Organism: Ascarosepion bandense; assembly: GCA_037127315.1. Taxonomy (NCBI): domain Eukaryota; kingdom Metazoa; phylum Mollusca; class Cephalopoda; order Sepiida; family Sepiidae; genus Ascarosepion; species Ascarosepion bandense. The sequence continues at coordinate 437,582 of JBBBDQ010002445.1, read as the reverse complement.
ACCATGCATTCAGTCTTCTTTGTAATTGATGTTTAATCTTTTCTTCTTACTTTTCTTCATTATGTTCATAATATATGCCTTTGGATTGCAATGTTGCTCTTTCTGTTCTCTGTTAAAATACTTCCCAGATATTTTTTAATTGTTATACTTGTTTGATTTTGGTATCTCCATTTTGTAATTTACATTGAGCTCACCTCTTTTGTTAATAACCATGCATTCAGTCTTCTTGTAATTGATGTTTAATCTTTTCTTCTTACTTTTCTTCATTATGTTCATAATATATGCCTTTGGATTGCAATGTTGCTCTTTCTGTTCTCTGTTAAAATACTTCCTAGATATTTTAATTGTTTACTTGTTTGATTTTGGTATTTCCATTTTGTAATTTACATATTGAGCTCACCTCTTTTGTTAATAACCATGCATTCAGTCTTCTTGTAATTGATGTTTAATCTTTTCTTCTTACTTTTCTTCATTATGTTCATAATATATGCATTTGGATTGCAATGTTGCTCTTTCTGTTCTCTGTTAAAATACTTCCCAGATATTTTAATTGTTATACTTCTTGATTTGGTATCTCCATTTTGTAATTTTACATATTGAGCTCACCTCTTTGTTAATAACCATGCATTCAGTCTTCTTGTAATTGATGTTTAATCTTTTTCTTCTTACTTTTCTTCATTATGTTCATAATATATGCCTTTTGGATTGCAATGTTGCTCTTTTCTGTTCTCTGTTAAAATACATTTCCTAGATATTTTTAATTGTTGTACTTGTTTGATTTTGGTATCTCCATTTTGTAATTTACATATTGGGCTTTACCTCTTGTTAATAACCATGTATTCAGTCTTCTTCTTGTAATTGATGTTTAATCTATCTTCTTACTTTTCTTCATTATGTTCATAATATATGCCTTTGGATTGCAATGTTGCTCTTTCTGTTCTCTGTTAAAATACTTCCTAGATATTTTAATTGTTGTACTTGTTTGATTTTGGTATCTCCATTTTGTAATTTACATATTGGGTTTACCTCTTTTGTTAATAACCATGCATTCAGTCTTCTTGTAATTGATGTTTAATCTTATCTTCTTACTTTTCTTCATTATGTGTTCATAATATATGCCTTTGGATTGCAATGTTGCTCTTTCTGTTCTCTGTTAAAATACTTCCTAGATATTTCTTAATTGTTGTACTTGTTTGATTTTGGTATCTCCATTTTGTAATTTGCTATTATTGGGCTCACCTCTTTTGCTAATAACCATGCATTCAGTCTTCTTGTAATTGATGTTTAATCTTTTCATCTTACTTTTCTTCATTATGTTCATAATATATGCTCTTTGGATTGCAATGTTGCTCTTTTTGTTCTCTGTTAAAATACTTCTAGATATTTTAATTGTTGTACTTGTTTGATTTTGGTATCTCCATTTTGTAATTTACATATTGGGCTCACCTCTCTTTTGCTAATAACCATGCATTCTGTCTTCTTGTAATTGATGTTAAATCTTTTCTTTCTTACTTTTCTTCATTATGTTCATAATATATGCCTTTGGATTGCAATGTTGTTTCCTTTTTCTGTTCTCTGTTAAAATACTTCCTAGATATTTTAATTGTTGTACTTGTTTGATTTTGGTATCTCCATTTTGTAATTTACATATTGGGCTCACTTTTGTTAATAACCATGCATTCAGTCTTCTTGTAATTGATGTTTAATCTTTTCATCTTTACTTTTCTTCATTATGTTCATAATATATGCCTTTGGATTAGTAATGTTGCTCTTTGTTCTCTGTTAAAATACTTCCTAGATATTTTAATTGTTGTACTTGTTTGATTTTGGTATCTCCATTTTGTAATTTACATATTGGGCTCACCTCTTTGCTAATAACCATGCATTCTGTCTTCTTGTAATTGATGTTAAATCTTTTCTTCTTACTTTTCTTCATTATGTTCATAATATATGCCTTTGGATTGCAATGTTGCTCTTCTGTTCTCTGTTAAAATACTTCCTAGATATTTTAATTGTTGTACTTGTTTGATTTGGTATCTCCATTTTGTAATTTACATATTGGGCTCACTTTTTAAGTAATAACCATGCATTCAGTCTTTCTTGTAATTGATGTTTAATCTTTTTCTCTTACTTTTCGTCATTATGTTCATAATATATGCATTTGGATTGCAATGTTGCTCTTTCTGTTCTGTTAAAATACTTCCCAGATATTTTAATTGTTATACTTTGATTTTTGGTATCTCCATTTTGTACTCTACATATTGGGTACACCTCTTTTGGTTAATAACCATGCATTCAGTTCTCTTGTAATTGATGTTTAATCTTTTCTTTTCTTACTTTTCGTCATTATGTTTATAATATATGCATTTGGATTGCAATGTTGCTCTTCTTGTCTTCTGTTAAAATACTTCCCCAGATATTTTAATTGTTATACCTTTTGATTTTGGTATCTCCATTTTGTAATTTTACATATATTGAGCTCACCTTTGTTAATAACCATGCATTCAGTCTTGTTGTAATTGATGTTTAATCTTTTTCTTCTTACTTTTTCTTCATTATGTTCATAATATATGCATTTGATTGCAATGTTGTTTTGTTCTCTGTTAAAATACTCCCAGATATTTTAATTGTTATACTTGTTTGATTTTGCATTCCATTTTGTAATTTACATATTGAGCTCACCACTTTGTTAATAACCATGCATTCAGTCTTTGCAATTGATGTTTAATCTTTTCTTCTTACTTTTCTTCATTATGTTCATAATATATGCCTTTGGATTGCAATGTTGCTCTTTCTTGTTCTCTGTTAAAATACTTCCCAGATATTTTAATTGTTATACTTGTTTGATTTTGTATCTCCATTTTGTAATTTACATATTGAGCTCACCTCTTTTGTTAATAACCATGCATTCAGTCTTCTTTGTAATTGATGTTTAATCTTTTCTTACTTTTCATTATGTTCATAATATATCTTTGATTGCAATGTTGTTCTTTCTGTTCTCTGTTAAAATACTTCCTAGATATTTTAATTGTTGTACTTGTTTGATTTTGGTATCTCCATTTTGTAATTTACATATTGAGTCACCTCTTTGTTAATAACCATGCATTCAGTCTTCTTGTAATTGATGTTTAATCTTTTCTTCTTACTTTTCTTCATTATGTTCATAATATATGCATTTGGATTGCAATGTTGCTCTTTTCTGTTCCCTGTTAAAATACTTCCCAGATATTTTAATTGTTATACTTCTTTTGATTTTGGTATCTCCATTTTGTAATTTACATATTGAGCTCACCTCTTTTGTTAATAACTATGCATTCAGTCTTCTTGTAATTGATGTTTAATCTTTTCTTCTTACTTTTCACAGTGTTCATAATATATGCCTTTGGATTGCAATGTTGCTCTTTCTGTTCTCTGTTAAAATACTTCCCAGATATTTTAATTGTTGTACTTGTTTGATTTTGGTATCTCCATTTTGTAATTTACATATTGGGCTTACCTCTTTTGTTAATAACCATGCATTCAGTCTTCTTGTAATTGATGTTTAATCTTTTCTTCTTACTTTTCTTCATTATGTTCATAATATATGCCTTTGGATTGCAATGTTGCTCTTTCTGTTTCGTTAAAAATACTTCCCAGATATTTTAATTGTTGTACTTGTTTGATTTTGGTATCTCCATTTTGTAATTTTCATATATTGAGCTCACCTCTTTTTGTTAATAACCATGCATTCAGTCTTCTTGTAATTGATGTTTAATCTTTTCTTCTTACTTTTCTTCATTATGTTCATAATATATGCCTTTGGATTGCATTGTTGCTCTTTCTTGTTCTCTTCGTTAAAATACTTCCCAGATATTTTAATTGTTGTACTTGTTTGGATTTTGGTATCTCCATTTTGTAATTTACATATTGAGCTCACCTCTTTTGTTAATAACCATGCATTCAGTCTTGTTGTAATTGATGTTTAATCTTTTCTTCTTACTTTTCTTCATTATGTTCATAATATATGCCTTTGGATTGCAATGTTGCTCTTTCTGTTCTCTGTTAAAATACTTCCTAGATATTTTAATTGTTGTACTTGTTTGATTTTGGTATCTCCATTTTGTAATTTACATATTGGGCTTACCTCTTTTGTTAATAACCATGCATTCAGTCTTCTTGTAATTGATGTTTAATCTTTTCTTCTTACTTTTCTTCATTATGTTCATAATATATGCCTTTGGATTGCAATGTTGCTCTTTCTGTTCTCTGTTAAAATACTTCCCAGATATTTTAATTGTTGTACTTGTTTGATTTTGGTATCTCCATTTTGTAATTTACATATTGAGCTCACCTCTTTTGTTAATAACCATGCATTCAGTCTTGTTGTAATTGATGTTTAATCTTTTCTTCTTACTTTTCTTCATTATGTTCATAATATATGCATTTGGATTGCAATGTTGCTCTTTCTGTTCTCTGTTAAAATACTTCCCAGATATTTTAATTGTTATACTTGTTTGATTTTGGTATCTCCATTTTGTAATTTACATATTGAGCTCACCACTTTTGTTAATAACCATGCATTCAGTCTTCTTGTAATTGATGTTTAATCTTTTCTTCTTACTTTTCTTCATTATGTTCATAATATATGCCTTTGGATTGCAATGTTGCTCTTTCTGTTCTCTGTTAAAATACTTCCCAGATATTTTAATTGTTATACTTGTTTGATTTTGGTATCTCCATTTTGTAATTTACATATTGAGCTCACCTCTTTTGTTAATAACCATGCATTCAGTCTTCTTGTAATTGATGTTTAATCTTTTCTTCTTACTTTTCTTCATTATGTTCATAATATATGCCTTTGGATTGCAATGTTGCTCTTTCTGTTCTCTGTTAAAATACTTCCTAGATATTTTAATTGTTGTACTTGTTTGATTTTGGTATCTCCATTTTGTAATTTACATATTGAGCTCACCTCTTTTGTTAATAACCATGCATTCAGTCTTCTTGTAATTGATGTTTAATCTTTTCTTCTTACTTTTCTTCATTATGTTCATAATATATGCATTTGGATTGCAATGTTGCTCTTTCTGTTCTCTGTTAAAATACTTCCCAGATATTTTAATTGTTATACTTCTTTGATTTTGGTATCTCCATTTTGTAATTTACATATTGAGCTCACCTCTTTTGTTAATAACCATGCATTCAGTCTTCTTGTAATTGATGTTTAATCTTTTCTTCTTACTTTTCTTCATTATGTTCATAATATATGCCTTTGGATTGCAATGTTGCTCTTTCTGTTCTCTGTTAAAATACTTCCTAGATATTTTAATTGTTGTACTTGTTTGATTTTGGTATCTCCATTTTGTAATTTACATATTGGGCTTACCTCTCTTGTTAATAACCATGCATTCAGTCTTCTTGTAATTGATGTTTAATCTTATCTATTACTTTCTTCATTATGTTCATAATATGCCTTTGGATTGCAATGTTGCTCTTTCTGTTATATGTTAAAATACTTCCTGAATATTTTAATTGTTGTGTATTTGATTTTGGTATCTCCATTTGTAATTTACATATTGGGCTTACCTCTTTTGTTAATAAACATGCATTCAGGTATTTCACCTTGATTGATGTTTAATCTTATCTTCTGCTTTTCTTCATTATGTTCATAATATATGCCTTTGGATTGCAATGTTGCTCTTTCTGTTCTCTGTTAAAATACTTCCTAGATATTTTAATTGTTGTACTTGTTTGATTTTGGTATCTCCATTTTGTAATTTACATATTGGGCTCACCTCTTTTGCTAATAACCATGCATTCAGTCTTCTTGTAATTGATGTTTAATCTTTTCATCTTACTTTTCTTCATTATGTTCATAATATATGCCTTTGGATTGCAATGTTGCTCTTTTTGTTCTCTGTTAAAATACTTCCTAGATATTTTAATTGTTGTACTTGTTTGATTTTGGTATCTCCATTTTGTAATTTACATATTGGGCTCACCTCTTTGCTAATAACCATGCATTCTGTCTTCTTTAGCAATTGATGTTAAAATCTTTTCTTCTTACTTTTCTTCATTATGTTCATAATATATGCCTTTGGATTGCAATGTTGCTCTTTCTGTTCTCTGTTAAAATACTTCCCTATAGATATTTTAATTGTTGTACTTGTTGATTTTGGTATCTCCATTTTGTAATTTACATATTGGGCTCACCTCTTTTGTTAATAACCATGCATTCAGTCTTCTTGTAATTGATGTTTAATCTTTTCATCTTACTTTTCTTCTATTATGTTCATAATATATGCCTTTGGATTGCAATGTTGCTCTTTTTGTTCTCTGTTAAAATACTTCTAAGATATTTTAATTGTTGTACTTGTTTGATTTTGGTATCTCATTTTGTAGTACACTGTGGGCTCCTCTTTTGCCTAATAACCATGCATTCTATCTTCTTTTATTAGTGTTAAATCTTTTCTTCTTACTTTTCTTCATTATATTTCATAACCACTGTACCTTTGGATTGCAGTATTTACTCTTTCTATTCTCTATTCCAAATACTTCCTAGACTATTTTAATTGTTCTTTTATTTGATTTTGGTATCTCCATTTATAATTTATGTATTGGGCTCACCTCTTTACTAATAACCTTGCATTTCAGTCTTCCATAGTGATGTTTAATCTTTTCTTCATACTTTTCGTCATTATGTTCATAATATATGCATTTGGATTGCAATGTTGCTCTTTCTGTTGTCTGTTAAAATACTTCCCAGATATTTTAATTATGTTATATATCTTTTGATTTTGGTATCTCCATTTTGTAATTTCCATATTAGACTTTCTCTTTGCTAATAACCATTTGTTAGTCTTACTATTGTAATTGATATTTTAATCTTTTCTTCACTTGCTTTTCGTCATTATGTTTATAATATATGCATTTGGATTGCAATGTTGCTCTTTCTGTTCTCTGTTAAAATACTTCCCAGATATTTTAATTGTTATATATTTTGATTTTGGTATCTCCATTTTGTAATTTACATATTGGGCTCACCTCTTTTGCTAATAACCATGCATTCAGTCTTCTTGTAATTGATGTTTAATCTTTTCTTCTTACTTTTCTTCATTATGTTCATAATATATGCCTTTGGATTGCAATGTTGCTCTTTCTGTTCTCTGTTAAATACTTCCCAGATATTTAATTGTTGTACTTGTTTGATTTTGGTATCCATTTTGTAATTTACATATTGGGCCCACCTCTTTTGCTAATAACCATGCATTCAGTCTTGTTGTAATTGATGTGTAATCTTTTCTTTTACTTTTCTTCATTATGTTCATAATATATGCCTTTGTAGATTGCAATGTTGCTCTTTCTGTTCTCTGTTAAAATACTTCCCAGATATTTTAATTTGTATACTTTCTGATTTTGGTATCTCCATTTTGTAATTTACATGTAGATACCTCTTTGCTAATAACCATGCATTCAGTCTTCTTGTAATTGATGTTTAATCTTTTCTTCTTACTTTTCTTCATTATGTTCAAAATATATGCCTTTGGATTGCAATGTTGCTCTTTCTGTTCTCTGTTAAAATACTTCCCAGATATTTTAATTGTTATGTATTTGTTGATTTTGGTATCTCCATTTTGCAATTTACATATTGGGCTCACCTCTTTTGCTAATAACTTCATGCATTCAGTCTTCTTGTAATTGATGTTAAATCTTTCTTCTTACTTTTCTTCATTGTTCATAATATATGCCTTTGGATTGCAATGTTGCTCTTTTTGTTCTCTGTTAAAATACTTCCTAGATATTTTAATTGTTGTACTTGTTTGATTTTGGTATCTCCATTTTAATTTACATATTGGGCTCACCTCTTTTGCTAATAACCATGCATTGTCTTCTTGTAATTGATGTTAAATCTTTTCTTCTTACTTTTCTTCATTATGTTCATAATATATGCCTTTGGATTGCAATGTTGCTCTTTCTGTTCTCTGTTAAAATACTTCCTAGATATTTTAATTGTTGTACTTGTTTGATTTTGGTATCTCCATTTTGTAATTTACATATTGGGCTCACCTCTTTTGTTAATAACCATGCATTCAGTCTTCTAACTTGTAATTGATGTTTAATCTTTTCATCTTACTTTTCTTCATTATGTTCATAATATATGCCTTTGGATTGCAATGTTGCTCTTTTTGTTCTCTGTTAAAATACTTCCTAGATATTTTAATTGTTGTACTTGTTTGATTTTGGTATCTCCATTTTGTAATTTACATATTGGGCTCTCTTGCTAATAACCATGCATTCTGTCTTCTTGTAATTGATGTTAAATCTTTTCTTCTTACTTTTCTTCATTATGTTCATAATATATGCCTTTGGATTGCAATGTTGCTCTTTCTGTTCTCTGTTAAAATGTCCTAGATATTTTAATTGTTGTACCATTTTGATTTTGGTATCTCCATTTTTGTAATTTACATATTGGGCTCACCTCTTTTGCTAATAACATGCATTTAGTCTTCTTGTAATTGATGTTTAATCTTTTCTTCTTTTCGTCATTATGTTCATAATATATGCATTTGGATTGCAATGTTGCTCTTAATTTCTCTGTTAAAATACTTCCCAGATATTTTAATTGTTATACTCTTTTGATTTTGGTATCTCCATTTTGTAATTTACATATTGAGCACCTCTTTTGCTGTAACCAACCTGCATTCAGTCTTCTTGTAATTGATGTTTAATCTTTTCTTACTTTTCGTCATTATGTTTATAATATGCATTTGGATTGCAATGTTGCTCTTTTTGTTCTCTGTTAAAATACTTCCCAGATATTTTTAATTGTTATACTCTTTTGATTTTGGTATCTCCATTTTTGTAATTTATATTGGGCTCCTCTTTTTTGCTAATAACCATGCATTCCAGTCTTCTTATTAATTGATGTTTTTAATCTTTTCTTCTTACTTTTCTTCATTATGTTCATAATATATGCCTTTGGATTGCAATGTTGCTCTTTCTGTTCTCTGTTAAAAATACTTCCCAGATATTTAATTGTTGTACTTGTTTGATTTTGGTATCTCCATTTTGTAATTTACATATTGGGCCCACCTCTTTTGCTAATAACCATGCATTCAGTCTTGTTGTAATTGATGTGTAATCTTTTCTTTTTACTTTTCTTCATTATGTTCATAATATATGCCTTTGGATTGCAATGTTGCTCTTTCTGTTCTCTGTTAAAATACTTCCCAGATATTTTAATTGTTATACTTGTTTGATTTTGGTATCTCCATTTTGTAATTTACATATTGGGCTCACCTCTTTTGCTAATAACCATGCATTCAGTCTTCTTGTAATTGATGTTTAATCTTTTCTTCTTACTTTTCTTCATTATGTTCAAAATATATGCCTTTGGATTGCAATGTTGCTCTTTCTGTTCTCTGTTAAAATACTTCCCAGATATTTTAATTGTTATACTTGTTTGATTTTGGTATCTCCATTTTGCAATTTACATATTGGGCTCACCTCTTTTGCTAATAACCATGCATTCAGTCTTCTTGTAATTGATGTTAAATCTTTTCTTCTTACTTTTCTTCATTATGTTCATAATATATGCCTTTGGATTGCAATGTTGCTCTTTCTGTTCTCTGTTAAAATACTTCCCAGATATTTTAATTGTTATACTTGTTTGATTTTGGTATCTCCATTTTGTAATTTACATATTGGGCTCACCTGTTTTGCTAATAACCATGCATTCAGTCTTCTTGTAATTGATGTTTAATCCTTTTCTTCTTACTTTTCTTCATTATGTTCATAATATATGCATTTGGATTGCATTGTTGCTCTTTCTGTTCTCTGTTAAAATAACTTCCCAGATATTTTAATTGTTATACTCTTTTGATTTTGGTATCTCCATTTTGTAATTTACATATTGGGCTCACCTCTTTTGCTAATAACCATGCATTCAGTCTTCTTGTAATTGATGTTTAATCTTTTCTTCTTACTTTTCTTCATTATGTTCATAATATATGCCTTTGGATTGCAATGTTGCTCTTTCTGTTCTCTGTTAAAATACTTCCCAGATATTTTAATTGTTATACTTGTTTGATTTTGGTATCTCCATTTTGTAATTTACATATTGGGCTCACCTCTTTTGCTAATAACCATGCATTCAGTCTTCTTGTAATTGATGTTTAATCTTTTCTTCTTACTTTTCTTCATTATGTTCATAATATATGCATTTGGATTGCAATGTTGCTCTTTCTGTTCTCTGTTAAAATACTTCCCAGATATTTTAATTGTTATACTCTTTTGATTTTGGTATCTCCATTTTGTAATTTACATATTGGGCTCACCTCTTTTGCTAATAACCATGCATTCAGTCTTCTTGTAATTGATGTTTAATCTTTTCTTCTTACTTTTCTTCATTATGTTCATAATATATGCCTTCGGATTGCAATGTTGCTCTTTCTGTTCTCTGTTAAAATACTTCCCAGATATTTTAATTGTTATACTTGTTTGATTTTGGTATCTCCATTTTGTAATTTACATATTGGGCTCACCTCTTTTGCTAATAACCATGCATTCAGTCTTCTTGTAATTGATGTTTAATCTTTTCTTCTTACTTTTCTTCATTATGTTCATAATATATGCATTTGGATTGCAATGTTGCTCTTTCTGTTCTCTGTTAAAATACTTCCCAGATATTTTAATTGTTATACTCTTTTGATTTTGGTATCTCCATTTTGTAATTTACATATTGGGCTCACCTCTTTTGCTAATAACCATGCATTCAGTCTTCTTGTAATTGATGTTTAATCTTTTCTTCTTACTTTTCTTCATTATGTTCATAATATATGCCTTTGGATTGAAATGTTGCTCTTTCTGTTCTCTGTTAAAATACTTCCCAGATATTTTAATTGTTATACTTGTTTGATTTTGGTATCTCCATTTTGTAATTTACATATTGGGCTCACCTCTTTTGCTAATAACCATGCATTCAGTCTTCTTGTAATTGATGTTTAATCTTTTCTTCTTACTTTTCTTCATTATGTTCATAATATATGCATTTGGATTGCAATGTTGCTCTTTCTGTTCTCTGTTAAAATACTTCCCAGATATTTTAATTGTTATACTTGTTTGATTTTGGTATCTCCATTTTGTAATTTACATATTGGGCTCACCTCTTTTGCTAATAACCATGCATTCAGTCTTCTTGTAATTGATGTTTAATCTTTTCTTCTTACTTTTCTTCATTATGTTTATAATATATGCCTTTGGATTGCAATGTTGCTCTTTCTGTTCTCTGTTAAAATACTTCCCAGATATTTTAATTGTTATACTTGTTTGATTTTGGTATCTCCATTTTGTAATTTACATATTGGGCTCACCTCTTTTGCTAATAACCATGCATTCAGTCTTCTTGTAATTGATGTTTAATCTTTTCTTCTCATTCACTATCTTCTGTGGGAGATCTGGTAGTTTTCTTTCTGTGTATGCTACCAACCATTGGTTGTCTTAATATGTGTTGTTAAGTTTGTAGCCACCAACAATTAAACTTGGTAGGATTTTTTTCGGAATCGCCTCACTATAATAGTTGAATAAGTCCAGTAAGAAGACACCTTTGTCTTACACCCATTTAGTGAATTCATTTTCTAAATATATGCAGGCAGAATAGTCTTTGGATTATGCTAATATCCCTCCCAAATTTGTCAATTTGACTAAGCTGTTGCTCCGACGTTTAACTTTACTTGTAAGAGATTTTATTGTTGCCTAGATATCGTCTTTGCTTGAATATTGTTTTACTAGCAGTATAACCCGGCGTTGCTAGGGTGTAATGAAAGCTTTAAAACTAATCCATGGTCCTGGAGCTCAGACTCTTTGGACGTTGGCACGAAAGACTAAAAAGCAATAGTTGTTTCCAGTTAAAGCGAAACCGTAGACTGAAAGAAAAATGAATGGATGTAAGTCAAATTTTGATTTCCTGGTATCGATTTATACATATATATATATATATATATATATATATATATATATATATATATATATATATATATATATATTATCGATTTTCTGCACTATTGTAAGAACTGCAACCTTGAAACTTCTGAATATCGTTTCTTATGTCTTTGTCTATGAGCGTATCAAATTTGATTAAAATCGGACTACTCCTTCTATAAACCGATTTTTTTGATTATCGATTTTCAATATTTATCTGGGGTACCTCGACACAAAACCTAACTAAGAAGACTTGCAGGCGCTTATATTACAACTATGTAAGTTTTGAAGAAAATTGGTTCAGCCGTTTCGGAGTCTATAGGTAACGGATACACACACACACAGACACACACACACAGATCAAGCTCCATTTATAAATAAGTTTAGATAGGTGTTCACATATACGTACCGTTTGATGGTGAAAAAGGTTTCTGTTGGACTAATCTAGATAGGCTGGAGCCATTTCTCCTAATGATGTATGTTTGAAAATGTTTGTGGAATGTAAAGGAGCTATACTTAAAACATTTTAATTCGTAAATATGATCCATTGCAAAGGGTTCGGGTTAATCAGTCGACTCGCGCTTCAGTAGGTATCTAACTCGTTCTACTATTTCTTTGCCTCTACAATAGCTAGATTAAGCCAAAAATGGAGTACTATTGTCATATTTTGGCACTGACTGTCCAGACCTCACTCCAAAGGCGTCTCCGAATCCTTGTGGGTGACGAATTATTCCCCACCCTACAAATTCACTTCCACAGATGTGATGTAGCAAGCCTCTCGTTGTTCTACCGTTTATTCCGCGGAATGTGCGCAGACAAATCACATTGCTTGGTTCCGTCAATTCAAACCTTCACAGCATGGAAACACCATGCCACTTACACAGTAGTAAATCATCCACATTACTCCCGTATTCAAAATTTTTACAAACACGCAAACAATGACCTGCAAAACTGGAACTCCAACCATTCTTATATTACAGACACATGTTTGTTAGCATATGTATTTATAGGTATGTCTGCACCAATTAAACTGCTTCTTCCCGCGAACCACTTCTCTGTGGAAATGACTCCCAAGTGAATATTTCCCTGATAACTATAATCTTAACCTCTTCAAGGTTAGGATCAAACGCTATCTTTCACTCCAAACGTAAACTTCTACTTGTAAAAGAAAATTACAACGCAAAAATATCTTGTATTAAAACTTATAATAATTACTTGCGTTTATCTTAAGGCCACCAACAAATATGCGCGTTTTAACCATGTGATCTTAAAAATTAACTCTACAATGATTGATATGTCTCGTAGATAATTTCAGCATGTGGCACAACTGGAAAGCTCCTATAAAAACCCTCCAACAGTTTTATCTAACCCATGTAACATTGGTTAAGTGAAGCTATTCGGAACCTGACGATAGTGGCACACGGCCAAAGATATGGGACACCCAGTGAGAATCGAACTCACGACTCAGATGTAACCGGTTCTAGAGAGACAAATTAGCTAACCATTACACCACCCCGAGGTGCCCAGAAACCTGATGATAGTTATTGTAAGATATTGTAACTGCTCAGCATATTTGCAATATATACCACAATTTGGCTCTGTAGGTGTTCAATAAAGATAGATGTGCCTGAGCAGACGTCAGCACAAGGAATTAGTTCAGCAGCCTAGCAGAAGGGTAAACTTCCAAACGAGTAGACGGCTACTATATATATATATATATATATATATATATATATATATATATATATATATATATATACATACATATGCGTGCGTGCGTGCATAGATAGATAGATAGATAGATAGATAGATAGATAGATAGATAGATAGATAGATATGATAGATATGAACAGACTGAGAGAGAGAGATATGAACAGACTGAGATGGATATGAACAGATTGATAGATAGATATGAACAGACTGAGATAGATAGATAGATAGATAGATAGATAGATAGATAGATAGATAGATAGATAGAATTATTTTACTTCTTTATTTTTTCATAACGACACATCATCTTTATTTAAATACTTATAGACGTTAATGTTTTCATGCTTAAATGCGTATCTGTAGATGTATTTTGAACAAATCAGCTTCAACATGAAGGAACAAACACGCAAACAATGACCTGCAAAACTGGAACTCCAACCATCCTTATGCGACAGGCACGTGTCCGTCAGCATATGTGTTTATAGGTATGTCTGCACCAGTTTAATTAGATATATCCTGTCAACTGACTGGAATGGAATCATCTGTTGTAAGTGTTGAAAATAGCCTCGTGTATAGAACGAGAGTCATATAGTTGAACAAGCTTAAGTGAAGTCTGTTAACGAGATGAAAAAGAAAAAAAATTTTCTGCGCTAACTGAAGGACAATACCAAAACTCCACACTTCCTTGGCATTTGCTATGCGACCTAAAAGAAAATGTTTAGTGGAATCTTGACTTTTAAAGCCATGCTTCCAGAATATGGTTTCAAAAGTACATGGTGAAAAGTATACCTTAGTTACTAATTAAATATATCATAAGAACATAAATATTTATAATTGCCAGTTAATACTTACTTTAATAATATTAGTATGATTAAATGTTTTACAGAATATAATAAAACTACAGAATATTATATGTAATTGATAAAGTATAACTAATTAAAACCTCTATTCTAAGATATAAAACGCTGTGACTTTAGTATATATAATTTTATTCAGACCAGTATATATATGTCTTAATTGTTATCATGTTAGCTTTTCTGTTGCTACAACTTCTGTCCTAAATACAATATATATAATGAATTATATATATGAATGGTAATACGATGAAAATTGTCTCGATATAGCAAAGAAATAATTGCTGAAAAAATAATATTTTTTAATTGTGAAATTTCGTACTGCATTAAAATAAATATCTGATAAATGTTTTAACAAAGGACGGAAAATGTGACAACGAAATCCAAATACGCATTAGACTAGTAAAAGATGCGTGCTAGGATCTAAACAAGGTGATGAGTAACAGAAAGAATTTAGCTAGATTGATTTTTTGGATGCGTAATAAGGAAAAATGGCTTGGAAAACTTAACACTCACGAGGCATATCCAGAGCAAGAGAGCTGAGGAAAGGCATCAAACCACTACCTGATGAGCGTGCGTGAATGGATGCCGGAGCTCAGTTAAACAAAACTATGATAAATACAGGAGAATAACGAAGGTATGAGTAAGAATCGATTATATAAAGGCTATGATAAACAGGAGAATGACATGTAGAATACATAGGAATCGATTGCACAAAGGTTATAGCAAATAAAGGAGAAGAAAGAACAGGATATATAAAAATCAATTAGACAATGGCTATGATAAACACAGGAAAATAATACATAGGATATATAATAACGGACTACACAAAGTTTATAATAAATACAGAAGAATAACAAATAAGATAGATACGAATCGATTATACAAAAGCCATGAGAAATACAAGAGAATGGCAGATATGATATATAAATACTGGACAATACCAAATAGATTTAATAGAAATCCAAATTTATTTATAAATGGAACTTTGTCTCTGTGTGTGTGTGTGTGTGTGTGTGTGTGTGTGTGTGTCCGTTACCTATAAACTCCAAGACGGTTGAACCGATTTTCTTAAAAATTTACACGGTTGTGCTATAAGCGTCTGCGAGTGTTCTTAGCTAGGTTTTGTGTCGAGGTACCCCCGATAAATATCGAAAATCTATAATCGAAAAAATCGGGTTATAGAAGGAGTGGTTCGATTTTAATCAAATTTGATACACTCATAGACAAAGACGTAAAAAAGGATATTCAGAAGTTTCAAGGTTGCAGTTCTTACAATAGTGCAGAAAATCGATAATATATATATAAAAGCTTTCATTACACCCGAGTAACGCCGGGCTATACTCCTAGTAAGTCATAAAATGGTCATGACAAATGCAAAAGAAAAGCAAATAAGATAGATGAGAATCGATTGTACAAAGTCTATGATAAATACGGGATAATGAAAAATATTATTCTTGTGAATAAATTATACAAAAGCGTAATGACATGTAAGTAGGATCAGAATCAGTTATACAAAGGCTATGATGAAGGCAAAATTATAACAAATAGGTTATATAAGAATCAATTGTGCAAAAAATTTGATAAATACAAAAAAAACATATCTATTTATTAATTCTTATAAGATTAAAAGAAAACGTCCGCTTTTTTTTTTAGCTAGATAGATGGATAGAATTAGAAAGAGAGATAATGGTTCAATATCAGATGAGATTTATACTGTCAGCGTCTACTTATCTTCGCGTGTATGTGTCGTCGCATCATAACAAACATTCAATGAAGTCTAACAGAAACAAACACGTCACCAGAAAACTTTTTTCCGCTTTAGTCATAGATTTCATGTATCTGATTGCATTCGCTTCTTTATTAGGCTTTATATAGCTCGGTATTATCTGTTCTTTGGTGTCCGTTCATATTACTGAGATTGATGAACGGGAAACAAATATTTCAGCCTGCTTGCATATAATCCACAAAAATAAAACAAAACAATATAAAAACAAAATTGGCATTTGATAAGTAATGTTCACACATTTTAATAAGTACATCTTTAACATAGATAGATAGATAGATAGATAGATAGATAGATAGATAGATAGATTTGGAAAAATAGGCGTAATACAACCCACCTCTCTCTCTCTCTCTCTCTCTCTCTCTCTCTCTCTCTCTCTCTCTCTCTCTCTCTCTCGTACGCGCGTTCTCTCTTTTCTTTTCTGTCTTAGCTACGTAGGTATGATCAGAATACCATGGTTAAAATTTGTGACCAACGAGGGTCTTTCAAAATAAGACCCATATGGAAACTTATACTTACAAGCACATTTTTATATTAACGGATAACAGAAAAAGTATAGAGAAAGATGGCAAAAGACAAGAAATTACTTAGAACACGAAATACCCAGAGTTGTGGAGAGCCATGATCACCCATGTTCTTAAAGAACATGTATTAATGACCGAAAAATACCATGCTAAACTAAGCTTTCAATTCTTCCACTCATTATAACGCAGACACAAGTTTTTTATTGCTTCATATTATGTCAGTTGTTTTATTGTCTGTGATGTTTTAAATGTGTTGCTGTAGTAGAAATATAGGCCGGGTGATAGCGAGGCCGGGTGATAGTGTCTTTGTTTTAATTCTGAAGCACTGCACCAAGACGTTTATGTAACCAAGAGGCAAAAGTCTTTCTCATTGAAACAGTGTAATAGAATTAATTTGAACAATCTATATTAAACAAAACATTATGTGTCTGTGTGCATATGTGTGTATGAGTGTGTGTTCTCTATTAAGATGACCTACTATGATAGATATCATAAACACAGCTGAAAAGAAAGAAAGAAAGAAAGAAAGAAAGAAAGAAAGAAAGAAGAAAGAAGAAACACGAGTGATACATAAGACTTTAGCATATGAGCTAACACGAATTAGCAAAAACCTTTGGAGTGTCTGATTATTATAATGAAAAGAAAGAAAGAAGGAAAGAACGAAAAAAGAAGGAAAGAAAGAAAGCCATTTAAGTGACACAAAAGACTATGACATATGAACGTTAACCTGAATTACAAAAGTTCTTATTGACAGAATGATTATTATAAAAGAAAGAAAGAAAGAAAGAAAGAAAGAAAATTCTAAATAATTTAAATTTCTCTTTTAAATAATTTGGTTTATACATTCGGAGATAGATACTGAAATCCACGAATGTTAACTGGTTAGATAAATCGTTTGACCATATCACAAGAAACCTTCACATCTGTGTATATATTTTTATGATTATCTCGTCAGATAAATACACTTATACTTCATGAAATGTGTATAAACTTCCTTGTGACTAATAGCAAATCCAGAAATGTTGATTTGATTTACTGTTTTCTTTCTAGGTTCAATTAACATGGCATTTTTATGAAGAGCTAGAAGAATTATAGAATTTCAAAAATATGGCTCATTGAGATTTTTCTAAACCATTTCACCTCAAGCAAAGTGATAATGCCACTAAGACGGAAGTGAAAAGGAATGCAAAATATATTGGTGATGATAAAGGACAATAAAAGAAGAGGGTTCATGAAGACAAAAGATGGCAATTGATAGTGCATTTTAATTGTTGACGAATGTAGGAATCTAGAAACCGGCAAGAAGTGTGAAAAAAGAAACTAGTAGAATAAAACTTACGGTTACATCTAGCTAGGGCAACAGAAAAATCATGAGACCGAATTGCCAATCAAGTACTACGCTCAAGATTGATACAGTCAATGTCCAAAGAAAGCTAATCAGAACAATCGCCATGAAATATTTATATAAAATACAGAGGAAAGTCATATCATGGCGGTGTGAAAGTGACTGAATTCAAAATGGCAGATCAGGACAGATTACATTTATTTTTAAATTCTTTTAAATTTGCAGTAATTTTTTAGGGTTATCGTTCTTGAGCACTCATTTGATATATTTTCATTAGTTCTTTTGCCCATATATATTTTCATTTTATTCTTTACTTTTTAAGTTAAATTATTTTTTAATAGTTTCACTACCAGCATGACAATAAAGTCACTAAGATATAAGGATATACTGAGTGCGAGATGAAAAAAAAGTAAACCTTATTAAGTAATAAATTGATTTTTTTAATGAAAAGGAAGTGCGAAAGAAACAAAGAAGACAAAAAATAACGATTGACGTTGCATTTATATTCTATAACGTCAAAGTTGACTGAAAACAAAAAAATTGAAAAACATTTCAACAAACGACAAGAGTAAGAGAAGAAATAAATTAAAAACGATCTTCTCCAGAATAATTTTAAAGACAGCTTTGAAATAATTAGAAACGAATTAGCATAGAACTTACAGTCACATCTAGCAATTACAGTTGTAAAATGATGAGACCTAGCTGCCAATACAGTACTATGCTTAAATTCATAAAATCTAGAAAAAATCAACAGAATAATTGCCATGAAAATATTCATAGAAAAGACACAGCGATAGGAAAGTTATGGGACCCGAGATGCTAGGTCAAGACTAATAACATTACAGATTTTTTGCATTTTATCAAGAATATTTGAACACGTAGCAGAAGTAATAGACCAGATGTGACAACAATCAATGGATGGAAGAATGGTTAACTTATAATACGATATATGAATCATTTATAAAAAAAAAAAAAAAAAAAAAAAAAGAATAGTATATGAAATAAGGAAATTGATCACAGGATAGATCAACCTAAAGATATTTAGGTCAAAGACCATAAAATTATACAAAAACAAAATATAAACTTAAGCCAGGTTCTTCTATATCCTCCTCAGATCTAGACACGTATAGTAAGGATGTTATCTATAGCGTTGAACTTGTTCAGAAGCTTCTAATCTATCAGCTATGTTCAACTATTTTCTTTTCTTATGATTAAAAACAACTTCAAACCATCCTAAAGAAGACAACCACTAATCAAACGCTATAGAGAGTTACAAAATTACAAAGAGCTTTATTAAATAACAAAAAAACACTGAAAGACATCCAACAGTAGTAACAACAATAATGTGTAGCACATTAAACTAGAAGTGAAAATAATATGATGATTTTGACTTCCCAGAGTACATTAAACAAAAGATTTGGAAGGAGTCTTGCACCCATTAATAATAGAATAGTTAGTGGGCAATAAGTTAGTGAACTTGAAACACCTAATTTCTAATATCTGGAAAGAAAAAATTATAAATTTCAAACGATTGCAATGCTAACTGTTCGATCAATAAATGTCGAATATTTCTTGTATAGAAACGACTAACATTACACTTTATTTATTTTATTTATTTATCTTTCTCCGTTGTCAAATATTTAGGAAACACAACTTCATAAACAGATCAAAAAGCTTTCTAGCGATCACAGAATTTGGTCAATTGCAATTCCAAACTTTACCTGTTACCATGCTTCTCTAAAGAGTACGCCATGTTAGGATGTTAGAACTATTTGACTATTTGACAATTTGGTAGAAGAAATAAACAAGTGTTTTGAAACTTCGAACAAACCCATCATGACTTCTTGAATTCGGAACACTTCAAATTAAGCTAATGTTTGTTTAACAAGTCAAATGCACGTGGAACATGATGAATCAATGAAATTCAAATAAAAGTAAAATAAAAAAACAGAATTTGTCTTTTACTTTTTCCTCATTTCATATTCTCTGATGAAGCTTTAAAAAAAGTGAAATATGCTAGATTAATAAACGTTTCCTATTTGCTCTTTATCATATCATTTTATCAAATTCCGATCTATATTTTGATCCATATTGGATCTCAACTAATATGTGTGTGTGTGTGTGTGTGTGTGTGTGTGTGTGTGTGTGTGTGTGTGTGTGTGTGTGTGTGTTTGTGCGTGAAATACTTCAATTAATACATGTACCAGACAAAAATTGAAACTGTTTTGTATAAGCTTATAAGATTCTCTATTTTTTTTGCCGCAGATAGTTCTTATTTGAAGTGGGCGACCACGACTATCCACCACTTCCTATTCTTTGTAACGCTTTATCTTTTCCCTATCCCACCTTATCCCTGTTCTGTCTCTCTTACCCAAAACTCGTTACGTAAATTGTTCGCTGCTTTCTGCTGTCCTTCTTGATTTCAGTAAGCGCCGTGAGCGTCAAACTTACCAAGCATTTTGTTCTCATTATGTTTCTTAAAAATTTCAGTTTTCTCTTATTGATTAGAATTGTACAACTGTACAATTGTTCTTTTTTTTCCATTTTCCTTAAAACTTCCTAGTTATTCAATTGTTCACTATATTATATTCTCAGCTTCCTTCTGTGGAACCACAATATTTTTTGCTTCAGATCTCTGTGAGGTAAACAATACTAAATCCTATGTATACTAAGGTTTCCTACGATTACTTTAATTTATAAATTAACAAAAGTAAGTACAGATATTATAGAACTGATATATCAACAAAATAATGAAATATATATGTCACACTGAGTATTTACTGGTGATACCTGACAATACAATTTTTTTTATTTTTTTCATTTATTAAGTTGAGAGGTTTTAGATTTTAACTCAGAAGAAATAATTTATGGGCTGTAATTCTTCTTTTATATGCCTTGTTCTATCAGAAGGTGATTGAACGATCATTGCTGCAAGTTCCTAACTTTTTAGCATTCTTTTTCTTCTTACAATCTCTCCCATTTTCGTTTCTGCCAGCCATTTACACAAGCTTATTAGTAACATGGTAAGTTACCCATGCACACATGAACTATTCCAACAATAAATAAGCAGCAGTTTCTGCTTTGTAGCAAAAGTCTATTCAAGCAGATGCTAGAATTCGTGAATTCAAACACGAGGCTGGAATTCGAAGTCGAGGCTGGAATTCGAGTAACCTCTCAGTTGCGTCTCTGTCCTCGAGCAGAGTGCGGCTTGGTTGTATGTCTATACGAGGACATACCACACTGTGGGGTACCAAACCCCAGGGAGCTATCTCACCGGGCTTTATCTCTCCTTCAGGAGAAAGGGCTGAGTATTACCCGGCGTCTGAGGCATGCCCAAAAGGGGAAGTGCCGAGGATTTGAGGAATTTTTCTTCAGTATTTCCGATAAACCCACCTAAAAAAACTAACTTTGTGTCGCATCCGTTGCCTGTTGGTTGCAATAGTAAATACGGAAGTCTATTCCAGTAGATAGCTCTGAGAGCCGGACCAAACAATCACGATGGTGACCTTCTCATTTTGTATATATTTTGTGCTACTGATCTTTGTTAATATATTTGTTTAACTCTATTCTTTCTTTGTGCAACTTGGCGACAAGGATTATTAAGGACCCTTGAGGACCCCAAAGGGACTGCGTGGATATTGTCAATATTGGTTCAACATTGGAAGCACTGAATCCTATTTTTCGTTACACTTATTCT
The DNA here is from genome assembly GCA_037127315.1 of Ascarosepion bandense. Lineage (NCBI taxonomy): Eukaryota > Metazoa > Mollusca > Cephalopoda > Sepiida > Sepiidae > Ascarosepion > Ascarosepion bandense. The sequence continues at coordinate 415,708 of JBBBDQ010002445.1, read as the reverse complement.
ATTCAACAGTTCTTGGTAATCCAGAAAAAGATACCGAACTAAAAAAAAGTGTAACTAACTTGCACTAAACTTGATCTCGAGCCGCTAAACTACATGATTTCTTTTTTCGAGATAGATAGATAGATAGATAGATAGATAGATAGAGATAGATAGAGATAGAGATAGAGAGAGAGAGAGAGAGAGAGAGAGAGAGAGAGAGCACTCGTGATTCCCTGAGTCAGTAAGAAATTAAAGTTATTTATTCATTTCACTTCAATTCATTTTTATTTCGGTTTACTAAAGTTTTATTTCTTTTTTTTTTAATTTTTTTTTTTTTTTTGTTATTCAAAGGAAAGAAAAGTTTTTCATTTTAATTTAATTGTATTCGGTTTAATCCTAAAAAAGACACGGACAAACATGGACGAATTTAAATCCTGATTTTCAAGTTCCAGCTTGAAGAGTAAAACCAACAGCAGCATAAATGACAAGAGAAGCAACTTGAGCAGCAAAAAAAGAATAGAGCAATTCCGGCTGGATATGCAAAGAGAACGACTTAAAATTCAAAACCAAACTGTGAAATAATGACTTGAAATTCAAAAACAAACTGAAATATAACAAATTTAAAAAATAAACAGAAATCAGATATCGAAAACACAAAGAAATTCTACTTCAAACTCAACAACAGCAAAGAAACTTGCTTGAACTGGCAAACTGGGAACAAATTAGTGAAAATGAAAATGCGTTCTCACAAAACTCGATGTGGAGCACAATAAACATTTTTACATATTCTCCGGACGAGGATGTAACTTTGCCTTCTATTTTAGAAGATTCGAGAATTTATACGCCATAGATTGCATAAATTGGTCGGACTCTAAGAAAGTTTGCCTTCTTCTTCGAAAACTGGGCATCACAGAGCACACCAAATTTGTGAACTATATTTTACTCGGTAAAACAATTGAACTCACATTTACTAAAGCGATTGAACTTCTTATAGAACTTTTTAGTCCTAAAACTTCACTCTTTCATAAGAGATGGAAGTGTATTAATTTAACCAGGAAGGATAGTAAAGATTGCACTACATTTGCGTCGGTCATGAACAAGCATTGCGACGATTTCAGACTGTCAGAATTGAGTGCAAATAATTTTAAGTGTCTGATATTTGTTTAGAGACTCGTTTCAGCTAAAGATGCTGAAATTAGACTTAGAGTTCCGAATACATTGAAAAATGAGCAAAACCTTACTCTCTAACAAATAACGGAAGACTGTCGGAGATTTATACGCATGCTTCAAGATTCGAAAAATATTGAACGAAGCCAAGAGGGCGTTTGCTACCAGAATTAGGCAACGCATAGCATCCTCTAAGTTTGGCTCCAAAGATTACTGGCGTCTCTGCAAAAGCGTGCTCAGCAGGAACAAGACTTCAATACCCCCACTAATCAATGAATTTGAAGTTCTCACCTCCCCAGCCGACAAGGCTGAATGCTTTGCCCGTAGATTCTCAACCAATTCGACACTGGACTCGTTAGGAATACCTACACCAGACTTCCCACCCAGAACTAAGGCTCAACTAAATAACGTCCACATTTCACCCTCGCTGGTCGCCAAGATAATTGCGCAACTTGACCCACACAAAGCGAGCGGCGGTGACGGAATCCCAGTCATAGTACTGAAGAAATGTGCCCCAGAACTCTCCTCTGTCCTCTCTAAACTCTATAACCTCTGCCTATCTGCTTCCTGCTTTCCTGCCTGTTGGAAGTCCTCCTGCGTAGTACCTATATTTAAGAATTCTGGCGAACCCTCAGACCCCGCCAATTACCGTCCTATTAGTCTCCTTCCAATCTTTGGCAAAGTTTTCGAAGCCATTATCAACGCCGAGGTGATTCAGCACCTTATGACCAACGGGCTTCTCTCTGACAAACAGTATGGGTTTCGCTTCACCAGGTCTACTGCTGATATGCTAACGACCATTACCGAGTACATATACCAGGCACTCGACAAGAATGGTGAAGCTCGAACCGTTGCCTTGGATATCTCCAAAGCATTCGACAGGGTCTGGCATGCTGACCTCTTGTGCAAACTGCGGAGCTATGGGATAACTGGACATCTATTTGACCTCATCCAGTCCTTCCTCTCTAACCGCACATTAAAGGTGGTATTAAATGGGCATGCCTCCCAAAACTACCAGACGAACGCGGGCGTCCCTCAAGGTTCTATCCTAGGTCCCACGCTCTTTCTGATCTACATTAATGATCTCCCCGACACCATTAGATCCCAAGTTGGCATGTATGCCGACGACACAACAATCTACTCCCGCATCGATCAGAAACCAGGTCTGGACGACAAAGTGAACCTCGCTGCCGCACTTGAAAGGGACCTCCAATCCGTAGTGACCTGGGGTAGGAAATGGTTGGTAAATTTCAATGCCTCCAAAACAAAGCTGTTATCAACTAACCACCATAGACAATCGCATCTACCTCCCATTAGCATGGGACAGGCTAGCCTCCCAGAGAGTAAAATACTACGCCTCCTTGGCCTTACACTCTCGGCGGACCTCAAATGGAATGACTATATTGAATCCATTGCCAAATCTGCTGCTATGAAAGTGGGCTCCCTGTGAAGGGCCCGGAAATTTTTCCCACCTGAAACTATTCTGCACATATACAAATCTACCATCCGCCCGTGTATTGAATATTGCTGCCATATCTGGTCGGGTGCCCCTGCTGCTCTCCTTGGGCTTCTTGACAAAATACAAAGGAGGATCTGTAACGTGGTTGATACTGACTTGGCAGACCGGCTGCAGCCGCTCTCACACCGGCGTGATGTAGCTTCCCTGTGCCTCTTCTACAAGTACTTTCATGGCTTCTGCTCCGATGAGCTTAGATCACTGGTGCCGCCTAAGCACGAATTTACACGAGATACTAGATTAGCAACTAGGTCCCACCCTTTTACAGTTAAACAAATAAGATGTAACCGTAAATTATACTCCAACAGCTTCTTTTCTCGCGCTTCCCGCCTGTGGAACTCCCTTCCACAAGTCTGCTTTCCCGACAGTTACAATCTCCAGGTGTTTAAATGTAGGGTCAATAGACACCTCCTATCACACTAACTCCCAACTATTCTCACAACACTCTCATCTACCCAACCCTCAGTCTCGGTATCCTCACCCGCCTATCACCCACCCTCTGTTATTTCCTATATTTAATCAGCCTTTCTCCACTCTACGTAGCCCCCTGCACAGTAGTGGCAGTGACATGCCTTGCTCGGGGTGAAACGCTTATAAAAAAAAAAAAATCAGGTATACTTCACATAAGAAAAGTACGCCAAAAGAAAAGACAATTTAATTCTTCCTCTAAATCAAACCAATCAAAAAAGAAACAGGACAACTTGCCCCCTAACCCGTGTTCCGGTAGTGAGTCAGTACATTGGTATCAGGACTGCCCTTACCGGAATAAAAAGTGGTTAAATTGTAGAGAAAGTTTTTTTTTTTTCTGGATGTTTCAGGATTATAAATCTTTCTGGGAAGTAAGTACAATTGAAAAAAGAGTCAGAAATAACACACCCCTCAATAAATATCGGGCCTAACTAATAGAACAACAACTTTTAAGCAAAATTCGACTTTATTCATCAACATAGTTTTCTTCTAGGGTGATACACTCATTCCAACTCTTCTCTAACAATTCAATGTCTTTGTTTTTTGTAGAACGATTTGTCTTTGGCCTCAAAATACGCTTCAGTGTCCGATATCATTTTTTTACTAGAGATAAATCTCTTTCCCTGAAGCATTCTTTTGAGATCTGCAAACAGCTAGTAGTTGCTGGGGGCCAGATCTTAAGAACAGAGTGGACGCGGAAGCAATTCGGAAAGCAATTCATGTAGTTTTGCCATCGTTGCGATCGATTTGTGACACAGTGAGTTGTCTTCATGAATGATCACTTTTTCTTCTTCATTTCCGGCCGTTTTTGGCAATTTCTTCGTTCAAACGCACCAATAATGCTATATAATATTCGCTACTGATGGTTCTTCGCTTCTCAAGGTAAGCGATGAACAAAATACCTTGTGCATCTCAAAATACGGAGAAAAAACCCTATCTGCTAATGTTTGCGTCTTTGGTCGCTTTAGACGGCTTTTCACCTGCTGCTGTCCACTCAGCTGACCACCGATTTGACTCCGGAGTGAAATGGTGGATCCATGTTTACCACTGTCACATATTTACGGAAAAATATTCTTGCTGCGTTGAAATAGTTGCAATAACGCTCTGAATCATCGACACGTTGTTGTTTTTGATCGACTGTGAGCAAAAGCGGAACCAACTTTGAATACAGCTTTCTCATTGACAAATGTTCATGCAAAATGAACAAATGTTCACTGTCTTCTAATATGTTCAATTCCTCTGCTATCTCACGAAACTTTAATTTACGATTGGCCAGAACGAGTTTGTGGACTTTTTTCTGGGACAGCTGAACGTTCAACAACATTTGTGTCTGTACGATTGCGTTTAAAGTCAGCATATCATCTCTTAACCGTTGTTCCCGACAGAGCAGAGTCCAAATAACATTTATCAAGCCATTGCTTTGCTTGAACAGTATTTTTTCTATCAGCAAGCAGTTCTTTATCAACACACGAAGTTCAGATTTTTCCATTGTTTTGAAAATTTGCAACAGTAGCTTCACTTAAATAACTTTAATTTGTAAACTAAGAATCCGATTGGGGTAAAATTTTGTCACGTGCCATTTGAAGGTTAGTACTTCATAAAAATCGTATGATTTTTTTAATTAGTGGCGCCATCTCTATGCCAAGCCCGAGACTTTTTGAATGATATGCTATGGTCTATTCAATTAAAGGTCCTCAGTTTCATCACAAAAGACATTTAAACCAAATCAGGAAACGCCTGTCGGATGATGCTGACAACGGTCCTCCTGAAGAGAAAGAAGTTGTGGGTGTTATTTACGATACTTTTGACATGCCAATTTCGCAAGCGGCCTTAGAGCATCGCCGTTTAAGGAGAAAAAGAAAAATTATAGAATTTATCGCTGTTAATTCAAAGAGAAAAAAGTATTAAGAATTCTGCGGAGTTGATACTTAGGAGGGGGATGTTATCGTAATTTTCCCATGCAGGCATTAACTCTTCCAACTGTAAATAAACAGTAGTTTCTGCTTTGTAGCAGAAGAGTCTATTCCAGCATATAGATCTGACAGCCGGACCAAATAGTCACACTGGTGACCTTCTCATTTTGTATATGTTTTGTACTACTTTTCTTTGTTAATATATTTGTTTAAGGCCCCTAGCAAGGCCACAACAATTAGAAAGGTTACTCGATGCTCCTCTATCGTTTTACTTATTCTCATACGATCTGTGCATATCAAATTCTCAAAGCCTGCCTTCCTTATTAAGGTGATTTTCTAAGTGTAGCTTAGATGAGGAACAAGACTGAATATATGCATCAGTCAGTGAGGATCAAACTGATTATTCAGCTATAATGGGTCTAAGGAGATAGGTGTGCTGTCTCTTACACAAGGTTGAAGTGCTGAAGATTTTCTAAATGTAGCTTAGATGTGGCACAAGGCAGAAAGTAGGGAGCACTCGGTGCGGATTAAATTCATTACCTAATCGTAATTGTTCTAACAAGACAATTTTCCTAACCACTGCGCCACGTAGAGGTACCACCGCTTTTTTTATTATGTATACCAAACATATCTTTTTTTCTTCGTATTTTCTATTAAATGTCCACGTAGCTTACATATTCGGACAATAGTATTTTCAAAATCCTTCTGCAGAACTACATCTCTATTACCTTAAGTCTCCTGATCATCTGTTAAAAAACTGTCCTGCATCCATTGCTATGCAAGGTGACTTCTGCACTTTTCATTGTTTCTAAAGAAACTGTCCTGTTTCTTTACACTTTGGAAGAAATATTTCGGTATTCAACTGAGTCTTTATTAATGAAATCAAAATAGACCACCCAATCTTTTTTTCCATACAATCAAAAACCAATTTATTTTGCAGGTATGTACAGGTATATAAAAACCAATTTATTTTAAAGGTATCTTCTGAATAGTGGGATCTCTAATCGCACAATATTAAAAATGATCGAGATGCAATAGTTTTCTTTTTTCTGTTCCCGCCTCTCTTTCGCTCACTTTCTCTCTCTCTCAAACTCACTTACACTCTCTCTTCCTTTCAAACTCTCTCTTACACACACACACACACACACACACACACTCTTCTTCTCCCCCCACACACACTCTCACTCTCTCTCTCTCTCTCTCTCTCTCTCTCTCAATCCCACTTTCTCACACACTCTTTCTCATTCACTGACATTTGCTTACACTCTCTTTCTCACACATGCACTCTCTCTCACTCATGATCTCTCTCACACACATATACACACTCACTCTCTCTCTCATTCACTCACATTCTGTTTTTTACTTACGCTCTCTCTCTTACTCACGCGCACACCCTCTCACTCCCACACCTTACCTTTTCATTCACACACACACACACACACACACACACACACACATAAACTCTCCCTCACTCACTCACGCTTTTATAGAATTACAAGATGGTGTCGACAAGTTCTAGTGTGAGATGATAGGCTGTGTGATTATTTTTCTGAATTTTCTAGTTATTGACGTTTTGAACGCGTTTGAACCACCCCAATCATTAAAAAAAAACAGTGTTCAAACAAAAGAAACTATGTCAAATCATTTCGAAAGTCTTGGTAGTACATTTGCTAACTTCCTAGCAGAATTTAATGCAAGCACGTTGATCAAATTTTTCAGCGTAACAAAAATCACAAACTCTTTTCAACCCAGAATTACAAAATCACGAGTTATAGCATGAAACTAATGAGCAGACTGACTCAGTCAGCTAGGTACCAATGAATTAAGTTCAGTTAATTGCTATACGTGATACATGCTTGGGTGATCATGTCTCGAAAGAGACATGACTGACTGGGCAGAAGAATTTCCTGCACTAGGTATTCATTACTTTCTGCGGTAGATTGGTTGCCAACTAAGGCTATAGAACCCAATCTACCCTTCTATATAATCCATAGCTGAAGGGAGAACCAACAGATTAATACCTCTCCTAAGAGTATTTGCACATAAGTAAATGCAACGAATTTGAACTCTACTCGCCGATTTCTTGTTCCGAATCGATATCCACTGCACCAAGATGCAATGAGAACTAAAGGAAAACACATTTTTGTTATGAGATTACTGGATTACATGATGTTTGAAACGGTTTAGGTATGATTTTTAATCGAATTAATTCCAAACACGACAGTACAACCACTAAGACACAAAGGTTAATTGAGTGTGAACAAATTAAAAAACAGAATCTTAACTCAGGTATGAGAGAACAATAAAAGAGTGACCAGAAAGACTGTAGATAACGATTGGCATTGCATTTAAGTTTTTGAAGATCAAAATTGGCAAGGACCCAAGGGTCTAGAAGAATGCTTCAAAAGCGAGAAATAAACAGATAGTATAGAACTTACGGTTACATCTAACCAATTCAACTGTAAAATGATGAGACCTAATTGCCAATCTAGTACTGCGCTTAAATTCATAAAGCCTAAGTCAGTTAAGTGCCATAAGTGTTACACACTTGGGCGATCATGTCTCGAAAGAGACATGACTGACTGGGCAGAGGATTATCCCACAGTATGTTGCCATTGCTTTCTGCGGTAGACTGGGTGCCAACCAAGGCTATAGAACCCAATCTGTCCTGTTATTTAACCCATAACTGGAAGGAATAGACGGATTAATACCTTTCCCAAGGGTATTTGCACGTAAGTGAATGCAAGGAATTCAACTGGAATTCAAACTCGACTCCCCGATTTCTCGTTCCGAGCCGATATCCAATGCACTACAACGCACATACCATAGCGAAAAAAATCATCTGGGCAATCATCGTGAATGTATTTATAGAAAAGTCACTGAGAGGCAACTTTATGATGATAGAAAAGTGCCTGAAACTGAGATGCCAGGCCCAGACCAATAATATTGCTGATACTTATTCGGATTAGTGGTCTCGTTTAGATTCATATCAGGCTAAAAAATACATTCTAAGCCATGTTTTTTAACCAGCTTTTGTGTCTAGCAGAATGGCTAGGAGAATTGTCCTGCTGGTAGATAAATTTTTCATCATTACAGAGGCTCTACGCACCGGAGAATAACCTACGAAGTGATATGTAGTTTGACTTTACATTTAATTAAGCACCTTGAATGAGAAAGAAAATTATAGACAATGTTTACTTTTTACAATGTTTAACTGTAATAGACACTCAGAAAGATATTTTTCAAGAGTAAAGTATAAAGATAGGTTAAAAAGCAGCCTTTGTAAAAACCCACAAAATGTCGTGATATTTTCACCATGGCTGATGCAAGTGTTCTTGAGATCAACTCACTGCACCTGATTGGCCTCACTTTTACAACGGATCTGAAGTGGAACGAATATGTCGAACTAGAAAGTGTTTCTCATCAGAATCCATCTTGCACATTCATAAATATATCATTTGTCCGTGCATTGAATACTGTTGCCATATCTGGTCGGATGTTCCTTCCATTTATCTAGAGGTTCTTTACAAAGTCCAAAGAAGAATCTTATAATCGATCATGATTTGGTATCACAACTTCAGTTACATTCTCAGTGGCATGATGTGGCTTCCCTCTGTCTTTTCTACAAATACATTCATGTCAACTGCTCTGATAAGCATTTTTCTCAGTGCCCCGTCTACGTGAATTTAAGTGTGCTACTAGACTGGCATCTAGGTCTCCTTGTACCGTTTAAAATTTAAATGTAACGGGTACTTCTACTCTAACAGTTTCTTTTCTTACCTGCCAGCTACAATCTCCAAAAATTTTATGCAACGTCAACTGTCATTTTCCATCTTCTTGAGTCCCAACCATCTTTTATCCTTTCTTCAATACCTCTACATCCAGTTTTCTTTCTCTTTCTGTAACCCCCTATGTACTAGAACTTGGGGTGAAATTATAAAAAAATAAATTAATAAAAATTTTGATCATTCTAGTTCTATATGCCATGCCAGGACGTAGTTATCTCCCTCTAACTCAACTCTCTAAGTTATTTATTCACCACTAGCAGGGTAATCTATGTTTTTAAGAACATATGGCCCAGTGGATAAAAGCTTCATGTTTACTTTCATATATTTAATTTTGATTCAGCATTTGAATTTTTACAAATTTCCCAGTAATTTTTGACTAGTGTAACATTTTATCATTCTACCTTCATTTTCGGCTGTTCAGGAAACGAGCAATCATAACTCTCAAAAACGTCTTGACTTTTAATGTATAAAACTTTCAAAGTATGCGTTAAGTCATTTACAAAGATAGATAGATAGATAGATAGATAGATAGATAGATAGATAGATAGATAGATAGATAGATAGATTACAGGCTGAGATAGATAGATAGATAGATAGATAGATAGATAGATAGATAGATAAGAACAGTCTGAGATAGATAGATAGATAGATAGATAGATAGATAGATAGATAGATAGATAGATAGATAGATAGATAGATTCTGTTATCCTGTACGATAAATAAGGTTCATCAATTGCCCTTCGTTTTACACTTATTCATGCTTTTTGTAACTGTGAAGAAAATCTCGTAAGGAAAAGACATTTCATTTGTGCTTTCTTGAGTCCGATACTCGCTCAGTCTTGCTACTGGCGACACGGGCACACTGACGGATGAAACTTGTTGACGCAGAATTTTGATGGCGTCTCTACTTCAGAGCGTGACAGAGTTGATCACGGTACTTCAGTCTTCAAAGACCTTCGACAATGAGACATGTCTGACACCACTCATTTCGATTTGATGCTTCCATTTCCCAGGTTGTTAGATCAAAGTGGAGACGTTTCAAGTTTGTCTTTGTAGCATAAGAGTGGTCGTCTAATTAAACGCTTAGAGTCTGGTAGTTCTCCATATGGCACCTTTTTTTAAAGTTATGCTCATCCATTTTCAAATCACGACCAGCTCAGTCAGTTTAGGTGCCATACGTGATACACGCTTGGGCGATCATGTCTCGAAAGAGACATGACTGACTGGGCAGAGGATTATCCCACAGTATGTTGCCATTGCTTTCTGCGGTAGACTGGGTGCCAACCAAGGCTATAGAACCCAATCTGTCCTGCTATTTAACCCATAACTGGAAGGAAGAGACGGATTAATACCTTTCCCAGGGGTATTTGCGCGTAAGTGAATACAATGGATTCAACTGGAATTCGAACTCGGCTCTCCGGTTTCTCATTCCGAGCCGATATCCACTGTACCACAACGACCAGCTCACCTAATTTAAATCTTTGCTCGAATGGTTTCAATGCCTGCGATGTTGTTACATTTTTAGTATAAAAATTGTTTTTAAAAATAACTAAAACTACCATAAAGTAGATAACAGCATTAATAATTTAGTTGAAGATATGAATGTAACAAGTAAATGTATCACAAATAAATTAAATTCAGTGATAGAGTTAATAAACGCTGCATTGTGGCATCCTACATCACCATTAAGGATCATAAACCAGATTATGAAATTAATCGCCCAAACAGGATTATCAACCCCACATGACCTGAAATCGGCAAGATCAGCAAAACCATTCTCAAGAGAATCAATTTTCAAATAAAAACACGTGTGTGTGTGCGTGCGTGCGTGCGTGTGTGTGTGTGTGTGTGTGTGTTTCTAAATCCCACTAAAAATG